>JAXGGA010022286.1:0-15232 GCA_038373865.1 Uloborus plumipes | reverse complement strand
GAGAAATATCAAAGGGTTAAATAAAAAGTGTTGCCACCGAAAAAAAAGTTTCTACACATCCGTAACCTTTTACGAGTACCATATGCCCTCAGGGCATAAAATACCCTCATGATCTTCTACGAGAAATATCAAAGGGTTAAATAAAAGTGTTGCCACCGAAAAAAAAGTTTCTACACATCCGTAACCTTTTACGAGTACCATATGCCCTCAGGGCATAAAATACCCTCATGATCTTCTACGAGAAAAGGGGGAGGGAGGGGGGAAAGCAATAACGCCTCAGGCGCCGCATGAGTACCCCTGTATACTACTAGCATGCAACCTAATATCAAGAAAATAACAAGATAGGTTGTTATTTTCTTGACATGCAATCTTGCATAAAGATTGTTATAACAAGAAAACATCATTATTGACATTTTCTTGTCATGACAATTTCTATGCAAGATGATATTGCTTTTGTAATCTTGCATAAAGATCGTTATAACAAGAAAATATCAAGATCTTTTGGCATTTTCTTGTTATGACAATCTGTATGCAAGGTGTTTTATTTATTTTTTTGTTTGTTATTTTCACTTCAAATTCACGAATTAAATTTCATTCTTAAACTATTTCTATTATTCTTCAATATTGATTATTTTTCTAGCTGAAGAATATTTTTAAGGCTGACAATGATCGGAAATTCATATGAAGATATTTTTGTTTATTCTAATTGCAATTTAATTGTATTTAATGAAAATGTCTACATTAACTTCAGATTAAACTTTACATCTTAAATCTAATGTTTCATTTTAGCTTGTAGACTTCAGCAAAGTGTTAAGCAATTGTTATAACTTATTTTTTAAATTTCTTTTAATTGAATTTTTTTGCGATCAATATTAATTTTTTTCTCCCTCTTCTTCTTATTATTATTTATGCTTAATAGAAGTGGGTTTGATAAAAATATGGTGCAATATTTGATTTATTTTTAAATTTATAATTCTTTTAGTACTACAAAGACATAAAAAGCCTAGTTAGGATTATGCGAGGATTATGCATTAATTGCACCGAGATAATCAACAAAAAACTCAAATTACATTCTAGATAGATGTCAGCTTTAAAAATACTGTTTCGACAAAAAATCAATTTATCTTAAAGAATAACATAAATAGTTAATGAATAAAATTTAGCTTACTCGTGAGCTTGAAGAGTGATTCTGATAAAATCTTTGCATGTAATCCTTTGTTGTCAGCCACGTTTAGGAATGAAAATCTTTATTATCACCCATTTCTGCAATTGATCGCTAATCGGTCGCGATATGGATTGTATAGCACTGCGTTATCGAATAAATGCAGTAATAGGATCATAAAAAATAACTCTAAATTGCACGAAACAATGAAGCAACCGAATTTTAACGAAGCCTAAATCGTATCCACGTCTCCACGTGCAGCGCTCGCTTCGCGTTGAAGAAGGAAAAAAAACCGGAATGCTGGGTGTAAACTCTGCGCATGCGCCTCTCTCCTATTGTGCACGCTAATGATCTTGACGGCGACAATAAGATATCAAGAACATTCCTTTCAATCTTGACACTGACAAGATTTATGCAAACTTGATATTGCAAGACGAAATCAATATTAATATGTCAAGATGTATGCAAGATTGCATAAAGATTGTTATAACAATCTTTATGCAATCTTGATATTGCAAGACGAAATCAATATTGATATTTCAGGATGTATATAAGATTGCATAAAGATTGTTGTTTCAATCTTGTTGTAACAATCTTTATGCAATCTTTACGCAAGGTTAAATGCGTAATCTTGACGCCGTCAATTGGATATCAAGATCCGTCAAGATTGTTGCAAGAAGTTTTGCTTGTAGAGGTGTAAGGATTGTTTTGAACGAAAAGGAACCCTCCTGAAGGTAATTCTGGCCACACTAGTTGTTACAATAATACCCAAGCCCCATATTGTTTTACTACTTCCCTGTACAGTATACCAAAGAAGGGAATGAAGGTCAACAAATAAAGATGGTGCCCAGCTTCTACAAGCGTTACAATCGGTACATGCAGTACGTACTAAATGTTATACGTAATCCCGATAATTTTCTTTAAAATATCTTAGATTTAAAAGGATATTATTATGGTCTCAGTTGTTTGAAGAATAAAACAAATATTGCAAAATGCAGTAGAACCCCGAATATCAACCTCATCATACCGTAGAATCAATCATACCGCGGGTGCTATCACGTCACCTGACATTTTAAGATGTAGATAACTGGGCTACAATCGTAGGATATTTGGTTGCAACTCGGTTACTGACTATTTCTTTCTGATGAATTCCTAACAAGTACGAAACAACAGTCTCAGATGTCAGATGCCATGACGGAGCTGGATAAATTTGCTCACAGATAGCTCTCATTTTCTTTCATTCGCGAAGTCTCTGTTGTCGTGCGCATGAGCTTTTTTTTTCTTTCTGCTGGGTATATACTTCTGCGTCCATTAAGCTCTTTTTGTTGTAAGAAAATTCCCAAGCTGTCCTCCCGTACGAGTTAAATCATACATAGATTATTAAGGCTCGACCGATGGCATTTTTTGGCCGATGGGCCGATGCCGATTGTTGGCCGATTGTTCAAAGTTGGCCGATAGCCGATTTTTTTCCTCTTCCATCGGCCGATGGCCGATGCCGATGGCCGATGGTAAAAAAAATCAAATGATTAGAAAAATATATGTCTCATAAGAGATTTGATGGGTCATACATTCTTTTCATTCTACTTATTTTTCAGTCATTCAGATTTTGGGCCTAAATTTATATTTTACTTTTTACGTATTATTCGACAAAAATTAAATGAGAGAGAGAGAGACGCAGTAATTTGAGAACTCATTCGTACCATTTGTACTGGGTGTAGTCATGCAAATACTTTCTTAGCTGCAATCCAATGTTCCAAATGTGATTTTTTACTTTTTCTTTTTCACTAATCAATTTTAATTTCAATGCAGACTAATATCATAAATTGGTGACCACTGAGTGATATAATCGCAAAGTGTTTTATAACTAACAAAGAAAGATACAACAAAGATGGGGAAAAAAAATAAGATGCTGAATTCGGTATCGGCTGGGCGGTATTTGACAAAATTCCTATTAAAATTACTGATATTTGTAACATGAATCTCTGAAAAGCAATTCCGCCATCGGTTCGTAATATACTCTTTTATTCATGAATTAAGTTCCACGTACATGTACAAAAACGTTTGAGATAGAAATTTGAAACGGACACTGTGTTCAGTAATAGGTAACTGCTTTATTTTTTAAAATAGGCATAAAAAAGACTTCAGCAATAATATGCAGATACACCAAACTTGGTCAAAAGAACTTTTCATTATGTTGTTTAATCATTAAAAAAAAACAGTGAACTAGTCAACAAATTACACTGTGGGAGAGTAAAAGCTCTTTAAGATATTTTAACACCATAAAGTTAAACAAAACAAGAAGTTCTGTCAAGAGCTAAACGAGCCTACTTTTCCGTACATCGACATCGGTATTCTAGCATCTGATCAATATTCCTTAAAAAACCTGAGACGGCAAATTAGTATTTCAAACGCACCTTTTTAGCACATAAAGCTGATTTCTAAAAACCAAATATACAGATTTCATCTGATGAAATAGGCACTTTAAAAGTAAACAAAAAAATTCAGTTAATGCATCTTTTAAACAATGCAGCTTTTATAGTTCTTCCGTAGAAAAATTAATTAATTGTTTTGAAAAAAAAAATAAAAATAGGAGGCAAATCACAACACATTTTATCAAACAAAAAAAAATCGTTCATAAAAAATGTCTCGAATTTCTTTTTTAATCCGTTGTCAATAACAATGTTTGACAAAAAAAAAAACCTTGAAAATGCTTCTGGCATTTTGAAGGTTGATTCTTATGTAAAATTTCGAAAAATCGCTTCAAGGTGCAAAACTACATGCTACAAACTAATTTTGTACCAAGTGGCATGAAAATCGAACGAACGGTTTTGGCGCTACACGCGTAACAGACAGACAGACAGAAGGACAGAAAGACAAACCTTCAGCTTTATTATTAGTAGAGATTATTATTATTATTATTTTGGCAGACGAGTTTTTGTCTAAGAAAAAATACTCATTTAAGAGAACATTTTATTATTTCTTTTTTCAATTATTTGTTTTTAATTACACTGTTCGACAAAAAAAAACCTTGAAAATGCTTCTGGCATTTTGAAGGCTGATTCTTATGTAAAATGACCCCCTGAATCCGAATATGACCCCCATTTTCCCCCATCACGTACCAATTTTTTTTAAACGCCCCCCCCTTTTTTTCATTTTTCCTTAGTTTCAGAGCTATTATATTTTTTTGGAGGGGAAAGGAGCCTTATATTCACCCCTAAATTTTTTTGGAGGTCAAGAGAGACTCAAAGTTTAAAATCATGAGCACCGAGAAAAAATCGGGGAACTTGGGGGGGGGGGGGCGTAGCCCCCCAAAATATTTGAAAAATCACCAAAAACGATCTTTTTATTCTAGTTTCTTTAAAAACACCTTTAAAACATTTTTTTCGGTGCAGAACCAGAGTATAGGATCCGCTCCTATGACTCCTGGGTCAGAAAATATTTTCACGCTGTAAAATTTTTTTTTAAATAAAATAATGCTCTAAAAATCGCACTTTGCACTCGAGTTTTAAAGCAGGTCTTCAGCCAAAAAAAAAAAAAAAAATTGTGGCTGTTTATTATGTCAAATACCCCCTATTTCCAAATATGACCTCAGTTTCCCCCCTCCACCCCTCTTTCCATAGAGCGCCCCTCCCCCCCAATTCAGAGTCATTTTACTAATTCGGAGGGGAAAAGTATATCACGTAACCCGTTAACATAATTCTAAAAGGCAACAGAGGTTCAAAGTTCAAAATCATGTATATGTGTACCAAACATATAAACTAGGGCGGTATAGCCCCCCCCCCCCCAAAAAAAAAAAAAATCTTCTTTTCCTGTTTTTCTAAGAGACGTTTTAAACTTTTTTTTTTTTTTGGTGAAAAATCAGAGTATTCGATTTTCTTTTTGATTAATGTGTTCGAAATTATTCCGCTTTGCAGAAAACAAATTATATTATAAAATAAAAAAATATATGTATTTTTTTCTTGTAAGGGTGGCTCGTTGCATATCAGTCGCATCGCAGGTCGGCATGAAAGAAGACACTGTTCCGGCTGACTCTTCTGCAAAGTGACCCATTTTTTCCAAATACTATAAATTATAATTAAAGTATTTATAGTAGTTATAATTATAGTAATTTTTTTTTTTATTTTATAATATAATTTGTTTTTTGCAAAGCGAAATAATTTCGAACACAACAATCAAAGAAAAAATCGAATACTCTGATTTTTCACAAAAAAAAAAAAAAAAGGTTTAAAACGTCTTTTAGAAAAACAGGAAAAGAAGATTTTTTTTGGGGGGGGGCGGCTATACCGCCCTAGTTTATATGTTTGGTACACATATACATGATTTTGAACTTTGAACCTCTGTTGCCTTTTAGAATTATGTTAACGGGTTACGTAATGTACTTTTCCCCGCCGAATTAGTAAAATGACTCTGAATTGGGGGGCGGGGCGCTCTCTGGAAAGAGGAGGGAAACGGAGGTCATATTTGGAAATATGGGGTCATTTGACATAATAATCAGCCACAATTTTGTTTTTTTGGCTGAAGACCTGCTTTAAAACTCGAGTGCAAAGTGCGATTTTTAGAGCATTATTTTATTTAAAAAAAAAATTTTACAGCGTGAAAATTTTTTCTGACCCAGGAGCCATAGGAGCGGATCCTATACTCTGGTTCTGCACCGAAAAAAATGTTTTAAAGGTGTTTTTAAAGAAACTTGAATAAAAAGATCGTTTTTGGTGATTTTTCAAATATTTTGGGGGGCTACGCCCCCCCCCCCCAAGTTCCCCAATTTTTTCTCGGTGCTCATGATTTTAAACTTTGAGTCTCTCTTGACCTCCAAAAAAATTTAGGGGTGAATATAAGGCTCCTTTCCCCTCCAAAAAAATATAATAGCTCTGAAACTAAGGAAAAATGAAAAAAAAAGGGGGCGTTTAAAAAAAAAATTGTACGTGATGGGGGAAAACGGGGGTCATATTCGGATTCAGGGGGTCATTTTACATAAGAATCAGCCTTCAAAATGCCAGAAGCATTTTCAAGGTTTTTTTTTGTCGAACAGTAATTAAAAACAAATAATTGAAAAAAGAAATAATAAAATGTTCTCTTAAATGAGTATTTTTTCTTAGACAAAAACTCGTCTGCCAAAAAAATAATAATAATAATCTCTACTAATAATAAAGCTGAAGGTTTGTCTTTCTGTCCTTCTGTCTGTCTGTCTGTTACGCGTGTAGCGCCAAAACCGTTCGTTCGATTTTCATGCCACTTGGTACAAAATTAGTTTGTAGCATGTAGTTTTGCACCTTGAAGCGATTTTTCGAAAATTCCATTTCGTTCTTTTTCTATTCGAATTCTTAGCGGAAATTCGATAAAATAGGGAAGAAATATTTCACACACATTTTCAAGTTTTATGTCATTCGAAAGCTTGAAATTTTCTGCATAAAATGAAGTTTTTTCGAAGTTTCTACGATCATCAGGAGAGCTGTAACAATTGTTTTTAGAATCCCGGAATTCAAGGCTTACCTTCAGTAAAGCAAGCCAAACGATTCTAAAATGGTTTTGCTCGAGAATAAAATTTGTTTGAAAAGATAGATAAAATGAATTATTTTATCAACGGAAATCAACTTTTCATGTTGTTACCATGGTTACGTGTTCATTTTTGTTTCGTTATTTTTCCAGCGTTGCCATAGGTAGTATTTTTACTACGGTAGTATTTTTTCGGCCCAAATAAGGAGCGTAGTATTTTTCTGGCAACCCTGTTTCCAATATACTAATGACTTAATTAAAAGTTTTGGCGGATTTTTTTTTTCCTTTTCATAGATTTCGCATTTCAGCAACATTTATTTTGGCAACGTTTGGAAACAGTAGTATTTTGTAACATTTTTTTTTTTGAGTAGGCGTAGTATTTTTTTGTTTCAATTCTCTGGCAACCCTGTCTTTTTCCCGGTGAAAATGCTTTGGGACCTTACTTGGCGCGTTTTCGAAAAGTCACCAACTGGCGCATTTTTGCGTGTCTCGCGGAATTGAAAGCTCCGAGGGAAACTACGCAAAATAGCCAGGGTTACCACGCTTGGCGCGCCTATCGCCCATTTAGCGAGAAAAGGGTACCTAAAGCACAGATTAACCAAATATCGTATCAATTGCGTTATTGCATCGTTCTTTTTAAAGTGTTTCATTTCGGAAAATGTATTGTTTTGTTTTTAAAGCTAGGAAAGAAAACTTTCTTCTTCTTTTAAACTTTGGTAAGATTTCTGTTGGTTTCTTTGAGCAACAAAATTGTTCTTATTTTCTCTTTTGGCTTATTTTTGTGCATCTCCCCTTGGGGTTGCATTCGAATGTTCCAAGGGGGTGTTTTACCCCTTTTATGGAGTAAATCAGTGTTCATTTCAATGCAGACAAAAGTGATATGAATTGGCACAACCACTTGGTGATATATCGCCAAGCTTTTGGTCTTCAAGTATTTGCCGCCAATTCGGCGACATATCGCCAAGTTGGCGAAAAAATTGTTTTCTTTTTTTTATTTGGACTCAATTTGGCGCTATTTGCGATATTTTTCGAAAAATCTACTGAATGATGTTAAAATCGGCCATATTTAGGAGATTAATCATTCTAAAACATTTTTTTGCATTGTTTCGTGGCAAACTAGGGATATAAATGTTTAAACTGTTAACTTGCTCACTCCAAGCACTATTTTAGCACTTAAGGCGTCTACTAAGAAATTTACACGCAAAATTAAGAGCGTGGGGTCCATACCAGATTTTAATATCATACTTTGAAGGAATTATAGTTGAATTACAACTAAAATAGAGCATTTTTTCTGCTATATCAATTATTTTACAAATGAACTTTTAATTTTATACCACGGGCAAAACCGTGCGGGTACCGCTAGTAATAAATAAAACAAATGATTAAACAAAGAAAAAAATCGTCTGTATGGTTATTTCTTTTAAGAGTAGGAGTCAGTCATCTTTTCCCAATCTGCATTTCTGCTATGTTTGCTGAGTCAGAGTTAGAGTCGAGGATTCAGAGTTGGAATTGAAAAGTCGAAGTCATTAGTCGCAGTCGACATCAGGTAGAGTCAGAGTCAAAGGCACAAAAATTCTAATAGTAGAACTCGGTCTTTTTTTCCGAGCCTGTATTTCTACCATAGGGGCGGAGTTGGAGTCGAAGATTCGGTGTCGGAGTCGGTTTAAAAAAAAAAAAAATCGTCAGTTGAAGTCGAAAGCTCTAAAATTATAATGGTAGGAGTGGGTAATTTTTTCTGTCTGCTTTTCTGCTATGTTTGCGGAGTCGGAGTCAGAGTCAAGGAGTCAGAAGCAGAGTCCCCACTGCAGCTTATTCAGAAAAGTACTTTACATACATTTCTTTTAATCATTTTCTAACAAAGTTAGTTTGAAGGAAATCTGCCTTTAAGTTCAGGATCTATATTGAAGTTAAATTTCCCCGTAGGCGCAATGTTAAGTGTTTTTCTAAACGGTTCAATATTGAACGAAAAATGGTTCAAATCAAAAAGCGAAATATGGGAATGAAGTGTCGTCACTGAGATCTTTCGAACAAAAAAAAAGTTTATTCAATTCGGACTGTTCACTTAAAAGTAATTAGGTGGGGAATAGTTGTTTGAACGGTTCTTCAATGTTGAACAAAAACTTGTTCTACTTGAAAATTTAAATACGGTAAAGAAGTATATTTGCCGAGATCTTTCGAACAAAAAAAAGTATGTTTAAATTGGACTGTTCACTCAAAAGTTATTAGGGGTGATAGCTTGTTTGAACGGTTCAATGTAGAACAAAAAATTGTTTAAATCTGAAATTTAAATACGGGGATGAAGTATCGTTGATAAGATCTTTCGAACAAAAAAAAATTTTGTTCAAATCGGACTGCTCACTAAAAAGTTAGTATCGCGGGACAGGTTGTTTGAAGGGTTCAAAGTTTCACCAAAAATTGTTTAAAATTGAATAATCAAATTTGGGAATGAGCTGTACTCGCTGAGCTCTTTCCAAAAAAAAAAAAGTTTGTTCAAATCGGAATGTTCATTCAAAAAAGTTATTGGGGGTGGGGGGGGGGGGCAGATAGACCGACACACAAATTCCCCATCTCAAAGCCCTGCTTTCCAAATTTTAATTTTTGACTTTTTTAAAAATGTTTTTATTTCTGTTTGCCTTTTTTTGGACCTGGTAATAATTTTATGATATCTTAAAACCACTTTTAATGCTTTTTTCGTTTTTTTTTTTCCTTTTAACGGGAAAGTAGGCTAAAAAGGCAACAGATAAATCACAATACTAAGAAATGTTCGTTAAAAGCTGCGACAGTTGCACAACTTATTTTATTGATAAACAATAACCATGAAAAAAAAAAGAGTCAGCTTTTGCACCTTTTTTTTTGCTACCTTTGCTCCAAATTTGATTTTTTTTTTTTGCTGAATCTTGCATCAAAATGGCATTTTTTTTTTTGCTTCAGTCGCGCTAAAATTGTAATTTTCCTGCTTCGGCCTGCTCCGAGACTGTGTTTTTTTTTTCCCTCCAGTATGCTCCAAAGTAAATATTTTTCCTCTCCAAAACAGAATTTTAGCTGCTCCGAAATAGTATCCATCGTATCCCACCCCTGATATAGTTTAAATACTATAGACTTGAGTAATGAGTATATGATAGTAAGTTATAGAGTGCCGTCGACATATTTACAATTGTAATTTTTTAATGAAAATATCTCATAGATTATCATAGAACAGTGGAGTAAAATGATATGAGTTCAAGCGAGAAATAGTAAATAATACAAATTATCAGTATCGTAGTGCAAGATGGCAATGGTACATATTCAATATTATAATTCTGCATTAAACTAATAGGTGAAATCTGAAATAGATTAATCCTCTCTTAGCGAACACCTCCCAATAACGGACAAAACTTCCGGTTCCGTTATTCGGAGGTATTACTGTAACTCTTAAAATTCGCATCAAAGCCAGCCCCGTCATTTAGGGGGGTAGGGGGTCAATTGCCCCCCCCCCTGACTATAGGAAATCAATGTATTGGCATATTAGGCGTGGTTTTGGCCACTTTTTGGTAAATTTTACATTGTGTATGCACCCTTTGCCCTCCCCCCCGGAAAATTTCGAAATGACGTCCCTGATCAAAGCGATCACCCAGAAAGCGTCTGCTGTGTTGTGAAAATTTCGGTATTTGCCCGATTCAGAAAATTCCAAAACACAGAACTGTGTTAGTCCCGTTTGCTGCCCGATTTCAAGCCACATGCTAAACATACTTTTAATTGTGAAGTAAAAAATAGAGAAAATAGAATTCCCTCATACGAAAACTTTAAAAAAAAAAAACACCATCGGCCTTGCATCGGCATTTAGATATTTTTGAGGCCGATGGGCCGATGTTTTTCCCATGTTAGGCGCCGATGGTTGAAATTTTTTCCATCGGCCATCGGCATCGGCCGCCGATGCTAACATGGAAAAAAACATCGGCCCATCGGCCTCAAAAATATCTAAATGCCGATGCAAGGCCGGTGTTTTTTTTTAAGTTTTCTTAAGAGGGAATTCTATTTTCTCTATTTTTTACTTCACAATTAAAAGTATGTTCTGCATGTGGCTTGAAATCGGGCAGCAAACGGGACTAATACAGTTCTGGGTTTTGGAGTTTTCCGAATCGGGCAGATACCGAAATTTTCACAACACAGCAGATACTTTCCGAGTGATCGCTTTGATGCGAGTATTGAGAATTACAGTAAAACCTCCGAATAACGGAACCGGAAGTTTTGTCCGTTATTGGGAGGTGTTCGCTATTAGGGAGGATTATGCTATTTCAGATTTTACCTATTAGTTTAATACAGAATTATAATATTGAATATGTACCCTTGCCATCGTGCACTATGATACTGATAATTTGTGTATTATAAACTATATCTAGCTTGAACTCATTTCATTTTACCTTTGCACTTTTAAATGCTAGCGTGCCTTTTCATTGCAATTATTTACCCCCCCCCCCCCCATCTCTTTTACCGTATCTTTCTAAAAGAAGCATAGTTCGCCTGCCTACGCATTTTTCTCCACTGTTCTATGATAATCTATGATATATTTTCATTGAAAAATTACAATTGTAAATATGTCGACGGCCTCTAAACTTACTATCATATACTCATTACTCAAGTCTGTTTTATTTAAACTATATCAGGGGTGGGATATGATGGATACAATTTCGGAGCAGCTAAAATTCTGTTTTGGAGAGGAAAAATAATTATTTTGAAGCCTACTGGATGATAAAAAAACAAGTCTTGGAGCAGGCTGAAGCAAGACAATTACAATTTTAGTTCGACTGAAGCAAAAAAAAAAAAAAAAAAATATGTCATTTTGATGCAAGATTCAGCAAAATAAAAAATTAAACTAGGAGCAAAAGTAGCAAAAAAAAAAAAAAAAAGGTGCAAGCTGACTCTTTTTTTTCTCGTGGTTATTTATTTTTTAATAAAATGAGTTGTGTAACCAACCTGTCGCAATTTTTCACGAACATGCAAACATTTCTGTTCATACATTTTAAGTTTAGCGAAATTCAAGCTATGACTTAGTATTGTGATTTATCTTTTGGGTCATTCCACGTCAAGTGATCCAAAATCTGAGAAAAATTTTACCTTACATTTTTGTATTTCTTTCACATTTGGCTCATCAATTGTACCCCTTGAGGTAATCAAAAATCTCAATTTTTGGATTTTTATCTCTATTATTTTTTCATTTATGAGACTTTGAACTTTGGAAAAACCCTCGTTTTTCCATGGATAAGGGTACATAAAAGGGACCATAACTCGGCACCAAATATAGATAGAACGATTTGGTAAATGGCATTTTAAAGTACGTTAGTTGCCGCTTAATCTGATATGCAACATGACTAATTTGATAAAAATTTTCTTTTTCAAAAAATGAAATTTAAATTCAAATTTAAATTTCTCGAAAAACATATAATTTTGCTGAAAAAATTCTCAAAAATTTTTGTGTATCTCATCTATGTTTGTACAAATTTTTAGATTGGGATCTCAATGGGATCATATTTTTTTGAATTTTTGAATAAAACTGTATAGGAAAAAAATGATATTTTTTAGATTCTATTTATTTAAATACTAAGTTCTCTTGCTCGTGATGGTCTAAAAAGTAGTAAACAAACATGAATATGTTTAAAGTGAGCTGGCATGAGCTTATAGATTTGTCAGGTTCACCCCCCTCCCCCTTTCTTCCCCGCACAACCACTCTTTTTTAATTCAAAACTGTTCAAAATGTTAAAAAAAAAACAAAAACTCTTTGATACAAAATGAATAGTAAACTTATTTAAAGTGGGGAAATGGGTTTCCTTATAACTAGACGAAGTATCCCCCTCCCCACCCAAATATACCATTCACACTATACTAATATGACGTCTAACATGGGGATTGAGTTGAGGATTATTTTCAAACCTAGTTATATATATTGTTTTTCAGACGAAGTGTTTCTTTTCGATCCGAACTTCAAAGTGTACTTCCATTCAATATCTGAAATTTAACTTTATGATTCATTTCATCTTCTACCCCATCACCAATCTTCAATTTTGAAGGGAGGAAATAAATGGGTCGCCCCAATATCATAGCAAACAGCAAAATAGCACTGTTTCGTCTTGTTCTCATCGTTTTTTCTATTCTTTTCGCACAAAACTGAAAATAAATTAAAATATCGGATCATATGTCTGTGTCCCCATAACTATCTTTCCACATTATCTAGTGTGCAGCTGTTATTTAATTTTTTTAATCGTTTGTGTTCTTTTTCATTTTGTTGTAAAGGAAAGTAATGCAGCAAGATATATCTATATATATATATTAAACCAACACTGCTTTTTTGAGCACAACCTCACATGTTGTTTAACTTCTTTAGAGATTGCTCCCCCCCCCCCTTACCCTACCTTTCCACTCCAAACTTTTATTTTTTTTATCATCCCGCCTTGCCCCATTTCAAAGCCTTAGTCTCTACTGATGTCTGGTAGTGTTTCAGTTTGTTCTGTTTGTTACTCTTTCCTATTAGCTCATGAGCTTTGTCCAATAAGAGAAAGGAAAGGCAGTGATGGGGACTGACATATAACGTGACACTTTAATTTCTTTTCAGTTTTGTGTAAAAATAATGGGAAAACATTATGAGAACAAGGGGAAACAGTGCTATTTTGCTGTTTGCTATGATCTTGGGGCGACCCATTTATTCCCTCCCTTCAAAATTGAAGATTGGTGATGGGGTAGAAGATGAAATGAATCATAAAGTTAAATTTCAGATATTGAATGGAAGTACACTTTGAAGTTCGGATCGAAAAGAAACACTTCGTCTGAAAAACAATATATACCTAGGGGGAAAATAATCCTCAAATCAATCCCCAGGTGAGACGTCATATTAGTATAGCGTTAATGGTATATTTGGGTAGGGGAAGGGTTTTACTTTGCCTTGTTATAAGGAAGCCCATTTATCAACTTTAAACAAGTTTGCTGTTCATTTTGTATCAAAGAAGCTTTTTTTTTAGCATTTTGAACAGTTTGGGGGGAAAATGGTTGGGTCAGGAAGGAAGGGAGGGGGAGCTGACCAATCTACAAGTTAATGCTAGCTCACTTACCTAGAGTAAAAATAATAGTCAATTCAATACTCAGGTTAGACGTCATAATAGTACAGCGTTAATGATATATTTGGGTGGAGGAGGGGGATACTTCGTCTAGTTATAAGGAAACTCATTTACCAACTTTAAAAAAGTTTAGTATTCATTTTGTATCGAAGAGTTTTTTTTTTTAAACATTTTGAACAGTTTTGAATTAAAAAAGAGTGGTTGTGCGGGAGAGGAAGGGGGAGGGGGGTGAACCTGACAAATCTATAAGCTCATGCTAGCTCACTTTAAACATATTCATGTTTGTTCACTACTTTTTAGACCATCACGAGCAAGAGAACTTAGTATTTAAATAAATAGAATCTAAAAAATCTCATTTTTTTCCTATACAGTTTTATTCAAAAATTCAAAAAAATATGATCCCATTGAGATCCCAATCAAAAATTTTGTACAAACATAGATGAAACACACAAAAATTTGAGAATTTTTTCAGCAAAATTAATTATATGTTTTTCGAGAAATTTAAATTTGAAATTTAAATTTCATTTTTTGAAAAAGAAAATTTTTATCAAATTAGTCATGTTGCATATCAGATTAAGCGGCAACTAACGTACTTTAAAATGCCATTTTTCAAATCGTTCTATCTATATTTGGTGCCGAGTTATGGTCCCTTTTATGTACCCTTATCCATGGAAAAACGAGGGTTTTTTCAAAGTTCAAAGTCTCATAAATGAAAAAATAATAGAGATAAAAATCCAAAAATTGAGACTTTTGATTACCTCAAGGGGTACAATTGATGAGCCAAATGTGAAAGAAATACAAAAATGTAAGGTAAAAAACGTTGGATCACTTGACATGGAATGACCCTTTTGCCTTTTTAGCCTACTCTCCAGTTAAAAATACACAAAAAAATCGAAAACTTAAAATTGAAAAGTCGGGTTTTGAGATGGGGAATTTCTGTGTCGGTCGGTCTGTCCCCCCCCCCCCCCCAATAACTTTTGAATGAACATTCCGATTTGTACAAACTTTTTTTTTGTTGGAAAGATCTCGGCGAGTACAGCTCATTCCCATATTTGATTCTTCGGATTGAACAATTTTTGGTGCAACTTTGAACCGTTCAAACTACCTGTCCCGCGATACTAACTTTTTAGTGAACAGTCCGATTTGAACAAACTTTTTTTTTATTCGAAAGATCTTATCAAGGATACTTCATTCCCGTATTTAAATTTCCGATTTAAACAATTTTTCGTAAAACATTGAACCCTTCAAACAAGCTGTCAACCCTAATAACTTTTAAGTGAACAGTCCTACTTAAACAAACTTTTTTTGTTCGAAAGATCTCGGCGAGGATACTTTATTGCCGTATTTAAATTTTCAATTTGAACAATTTTTTGTTCAACATTGAACCGTTCAAACAACCTTTCCCCACCCAATAACTTTTAAGTGAACAATCGGAATTTAATAAATTTTTTTTGTTCGAAACATCTCGGCGAGGACACCTCATTCCCATATT
>JAXGGA010022285.1:0-15233 GCA_038373865.1 Uloborus plumipes | reverse complement strand
AAACCCCTTGTTTTTCTTGCTCAAATCGGGCAATTTTATTCATTGGTTAATAAACTTCTCGCAGAGATTTCCAAAAGCAATATACTTATGATTGACTACAGTCGAACCTGTTTATCTCGAACCTGCTTATCTCGAAAACCTCTCTATGTCGAAATTTTTCAATTTCCTTGCTTTTACAGTATAAATTTAATGTGTTTTTTCTCATGTTTATCTCGAATGATTTTTCCTGATAACCTCTGTATCTCGAATTTTGATGATTCTCATTTTTGAATTTCATATCCGACCACCTTTATCAATGGTATAACTTGGAGACAACAATCATCTTTTGCACAATCATTCAAAGACATGTTCATACTTAAAAGTATGCATTAACTTGCTAAAGATATAGTCATCACAATTAGTAAAACGTTGACTCACAACACGTCGTACAGTAAAATATTCAACAATATCAATGCAAAACAATCTATTAAGTATTTGACTTTGTTCCAATTGCTTATTTTTGTGAATTTTATCACAACCTCTGTATCTCGAAACCTCCGTATCTCGAATTTTTCTTCTGTCCCGTGAAATTCGAGATAGACAGGTTTGACTGTATTACAATTAATCATTCTCAATGAACTCCATGGTCAGATTCGCAACAATGTTTATTTTAAGCGACTTCTAACTCTTTAATCATAAAGTTTTCGAGAAATTTATGAACCTTCTTTCACTTTTGACTACTTTCAGAATTGTTTTTCTAACAGGAGATATAAACTAGGAGGAAATAAAAAAGGAAAATAAAATATCGTTCTCATTCTCCCTATTCACACACACACACATATATATATATATATCAGAGACGTGCCGTCTGGGTAGGCAAGGTAGGCAATGCCTACCCATGAAGAAAACATATAACTTTTTTAATTTTATTAAACGACATAATTCGCTGATTGGAAAATATAAAGGCACTAAACAGCGAATTTAGTGAAAAAAACACGGAAATTCTCATTTTTCTTCCTTAAAAAAGCATCGACTACCGCTGCTTTTCGATCACTGTATCTTTTACCATGCATCGTCTCAGGAAGTGCACGTGCCCGCACTTTTCTCCCCTAATGTTCGAAAAGCGGCGACGAAAGGCTGTCGGAAAAGTGCCTTTGCGGTTTCTTCTGTTCTCCGCCGAAACTTGACTGCGTCATGCGCAGAACCATGCCTGTGGAGTCTGTGACTTTTCTAGACGTCTTGACGATGTCTTTCGTACAGTACTGTTGAATACTTGCACTTTGCTTTCTCCATTTCGTGTTTTCTTTTTCATGAAATATAGTAATTTTCAAATGTTTTGTGTTTTTTTTTGGATCCCGCTTTTTCGTAGGATTAAGTTGAAACTCCATCCAACATGGATATGAGATAGTTTATAAATTATATACATATATGCAGGCGAATATTCCTGCACACATGAATATAATTTGTATAATAAGTAAACATCTTTCATATTCACATTATTTTATTGCTTTTTACATTTCATGCGTTTTTAATGATATATATTTTTCCACAAATCTTCGCATCTGCCTACCCTAGGCATTCATTGACGGCACGTGCCTGATATATATATATATATATATATATATATAATGTATAAACAGATAGATAGACAGTTAAACTGGAGTTTTACTTTTTTTTCGTTTAGTTAAAATGGGCAAAAATAGAAAAATGTAAACTATATGAATGAATTACAGCAGGGAATCTCGAAAAAAGTTTTTAAAAATTACCAAATAAAGTAGGAAGAATTTTTGCAAAATGCTTTTCAAAAGGAGCTCAGTTTTAACCAGATAATACCAAGAATAAAGTTATTTTTTTCCTTAAATAGTTGTTCCTTTTTATAATCTTTGCCAAAAGAAGTACTAAAGTTTAAAAAATGTATCCTAAAACAATTTTGCTTTGAAATTTATAATCAATTCGAAAAACGTTGATGATGATTAATTGAAAATATAAACTTTAATGAGAAAAAAAAGGTTGCATACTACTAATCATTCACATAAAAAAATGAAATTGTTGCAGATTTATTGCACTTTGAATTCATTGCATTTTGGTTCACTAATCGTAATGTGAAATGTGAAAGCAATGGCATTTCGACTTTTAACGTTTCACATTTCTCGAAGTTAGTAATTTTGGATATATTCAGAATCAACACAAGTTTTACTTTGGGCCGGGAGGGGCGGGGGAATTACAAGAAAAATATCCTTAAAATAACTCAATTAAAAAAAAAAAAGAAATTTTAGTTTATGGTTTTTATCAAGAGCTATCAGAACAAAATTCGTTTGAAGCGAATCCGGCTTTTAGTTCAGGATTAAAACTGCTTTAAATTATAGAGTAGGGCTTAAGTTTTCTTGATCTGTTAGTGCAAATCACAAAATGAAATGCATGAACGAGGTTCCCTGGTTGAAATATTTTGAGCTAAATAACAAAAAAGGGAGACTTAGGTGTGCGAATCTGATCCATTTTCTGTGAAGTTATTATGGGTAGGCGGATTGGACATACATACACAGACAGATCGATATACACACATTTCCTCATTTCTAAACAACTTTTAAAAATTTATTTTTCAATTCAAAAAAAAAAAAATACTCTTTTCCCTTCTAAACTGATATTTTTACAATATACAATAAACTTCTTTCATGCGATTTCTTTTTTTTTTTTCTTTTTTTTTTTCGGGAAAGTAAGCTAATCCTAAATCTGATCATGAATTCGTCATAGCGATTAAGATAATCTTTTTCCCGTAGCTTACAGATGAAACAATTAATCAAACTATATTCGCAGTTCTTCTCTTTTTACTTTTAAAATCACAATTGTGTGCATAAGCGTAGCGTCGGGGGGGGCACAGGGGGCACGTGCCCCCCCAACTTGATGGACACTGAAAATTTAGAGCCTGAGGTTTTGTAAAATCGAAACGAAAATCATAATCAGAGTCTCATTTGCATTTTTTTTTCATTAATTTTTTTGAGTATTATACCCGCATGTTTGAAAGGGGGGGGGAGGAAAAATAGACCCACTGTTAAAATGTTCAATGTTTGACTCTTTATTTTTTCCGAAACAGGGACGAAAATCTTGAAAAAGATAGTTTCAGTTTTCGATACCGGTTATCCACTAACGTAGCCAGAATTACCGTACGAGGGGAATTTGTTTTGTCAAAACAATCTTTAGGATAGCCAATAATGTTAAATGAAAGGCCTCTAAAGGATGTGTCCCCCCCCCTCCGTGCACCATATTTTATCCTGACTTTCTCCCTCCATGATTATTGTATTACTAAAATAATAATTCGGAGAAGTGTGGAATCATAAATCATGCTATTTTGTATAAGTCAATGAGAAGCAAAGGAAAAATTCAAGTTTTGAGGAAACACGTTAAGAGATCAGACCTTAGGTAGACTTTCACTGGAAAAAGGTTTCTGAGTCAGTTCAGCATTTACCAGGACTACTAAACCATCTTTATCCTCAAAAGAGATGAGAGGTTCTCCTACCATTAATTTACTTCTTACTTCTTCCATTGACTTTCCTATTCCATATTTTTAATTTTGGCCACTTGCGAGTACATCCCATTTCTTCTGGCTGCTTCATATGAAACTTTTTCAGGCATAAATTTTATAATTATATGTCACTGCTTATTATATTAAAAAATAATTTTAACTAGAAAGTACTTTTTTCACAAAATCTGGCTCACTGTAAGAGAGAGAAAGATAAAAGACGATCTCTTTTTCTTGTGTAGTGCAGTGAAAAGTCAATTTTTGTAATAATTTTTATTTTCCCAAATCAAAAATTTCAACTTTTAAGCGCTTTTTTCGAGCATTTGTCAGTCATAACACATCAAAGAGAAATGAAATGCTAAATGCAGGCTAATGACTAAAATTCTCTCATAATGCATAATAAATAAAAATACATCATTTTTTCATATTTTAAAACTATTTTACGTTACGTAGTTTGTGTAGTACTTAACTATATTGTTAAGAACGTGTTTGTACTTATAAGCTACGATAAACTTAAGAATACTAATGATTTTGATTATGAACGTCTTCACTACATTCTCTCTCTCTTTTTTTGTTTTGAACTTACCTTTGGATTCTTTCAACCTTTGTCATTGTAATATAACTTATTCCTGATTGAGCAAAGATATTTGTTTTAACCATTTTTTTTTTTTTGTTGTTTTAATTTTGTTTCTTTTTTCCCCTCTTTTTCCTTGTGTTCCCTTGTTTATTAATATAATTTTCATTTATTTCGTTGTTTGCTATTTTTTGCTACAGTTGTGCTTTCATAATTTTAATGAGTGCGTTTTAGATGACTATTTTTTGCTTACCTTTATACTCTTTTTTTGCAAAGAGTGGTCTATTTCTTCCTATATTAGATATCAAGTTGGGTCACTAGGGTCAAAGGCAGTGTTCTTAATCGCTATTGCAAGTTTTACCCCTGAAAATAACTTAGTTAAATATGCAACATTTCAGCAATTTCTCAGATTAAATATTTGTAATACCCTTCCTCTTTTCCCTCGCTCTTATTCCTTGTTGCTTAATGTCTATGTCAGCGATTTTTGGAAGCACAAGCTATTTTTATTTCGATCGAGTGTATATTTTTTAAAAAGTTTTTGTTTGCCTCGTTTTTTTCTCACATATTTTTAATCTCAACTACTTCATATAAGGCCTCAAAATGCAGAATTGTAAGCCTATTTTTCAAAAAAATTCCCGGGGGGGATACCCCCCCCCCCAATGCCCAAATTAAGGATAAACAACAGTCTACACCCTACTTAAAAAAGGTCATTGCATCGCTTTTCGAATATCCATGCCACTACTAGGTCAACCCATAGAAGAATAGGAAAATACAGCTAGAGCATTAAAGAACGAAAAAAAAAAAAAACACGGTGGACTTAATCAGGGAATAAGACACACAAAATAAAGAGATTCCTGTTCTGCTGCCGAAAATGTAGTCGGGTTCTCTCGGATTCTGTTTTCTCAGGGGGGGGGTCAAAGGGTGCAAAAACAATGTAATTTCATCGGAAAGCAACAAAAACCACGCCTACTTGTATGTAAATACATTGATATCTCAACCCCCCCCCCCCCCCCATGACGGACCTGGTTAATTCTGAATCTGATCCTGGTAGAAACTAGTAGCTGAGGGGGAAAAAAAGAAAAAGAAGAAATTGCATGTACAATTCATCGGAATAGTAAGAGCGAATATTTCTATTCGAAAAAATCTTCGTGAAAAATCTAGGGGGAGGGGAGGGGGGTCAAAAGCTCCACCAGCACTTCTGAAAATTTGACCTGTGCCCCCCCAAAACTTTTGGTCACGCTACGCCTATGATTGTGTGTTAACATTATCCCCTTCAACTGTTATGCACTCATTAAAAAGTTTCTCATTTGAAAGCATTGCATTTTGTGTATGAATGACCTTGTTGCTACAATGTAACCAACTAAATTAAACAACATTCGAATAATCTCAGAGAACAATCTAATAAGGCTTTGTACACACCGATTTGATTAAAAACTGCTTTAAAAATAACTCAACGTTCCTTTATCAACCTGAAAAGTTTTAATTCCTATGCCTACATAAACAGCACTCCCTTGACCTCTTGTTTGGTGAAAAACTTTAAACTCCCTTCATCTAGAAAAGTCTTCATCAAAAATCAAAACACACTAAATTCTTAATAACAGGAAGAGAATGACCACATTATGATTCCAGAATTCGATAGAGTAGCCGCTCTCTATTAAATAGCGCCTCGAGTATACCGATACACATCTTCTTTTATCTTGTTCTGTGTGAAAAATAGTCTTCTGAAGAAGAAAGGTTGGAAAACTTGATGGAGTACAAAATTAAACTGTCTTGGAATCCTGATGCTTTAGCAGCTTTAAGACATTTATGAAGTAGTGAGAAGTCGAAGATTTATTGCTGTATGTGGGTGTTGCGCAAACAGTTTGTCGGACACTACAGAGTGGAAAAGAAAAAGGTTGCGTTTATATAAAATCTAAGTGCAGTTTCCTGTACGGAAGATTTATGCTACTGCACACGTTTCCGTTATTTATTTGTGTAAAATAACATACACTGTAAAAAATAATCTATTATTTTTAAAGTGTAATATTGGCAGCAGAGGTTTCAGTTTAAAGCTGTAAAATGCACAGTAATACGCTGTAAAATTAGCAGTAATATATATATTACAGTGACTCTCACTTATACGCCGCCTCATTTATGCGGCTTTTTCACTTATGCGACGATTTTGAATGGTCCCAGCACATTAAATAGCAAAATAATGATAGTATTATTTGTTTATGCATCGCTCTAAAGATAAATATTTCACTTATGCGCATATTTTCCGTAAAATGTAAAAAAAATAATTTATTTTCTTTAAAAAATAAGCACTTTCTTTCACTTTCCTCTTTAATCTTTCGCCTTTATTGCTCACGGAAGCCATTTTTTCTACATGAACTAGAGTTTGAAGAGGGACAATTATCCGTTATGCATCGTTTTAAAAGGAACAGTTTGTAAGTAGGTATGCTACAATTTTTGTTTTCTCTTTATCATTGTAGTTACGTTACAGTAATTGCCAAACCGTAATAATACATCATTTTCCTATAGAAATTTTTTATACATTCTCTCATTAGAACCTATGTTGCGTTTCAGGCGTTTCTTTTTCTAGGCTTGTTCACTTATACGCCTTTCTCACTTATACGCCTTTTTCTGTTGGTCCCTTGGGTTGGCGCATAAGTGAGAGTTCACTGTATTGCTGATTTTACAGTTTATTACTGTGCACTTTACAGTTTTAAACTAGAACCTCTGCTGCCAGTACTATACTGTAAAAACCACAGGGCAATTCCATGTGACTCACGTTACAATTTGACGTGATTTTACAAAAGTGAATGTTATATATATAAAAGAAATAACCATGCCTGATTTAAATAAAGCTGTTGACAGTCATCTGGGATGCAGTAAGAACCTATGGCTGTCAGCATTTTAAATTTCAACAGAAATAGATGGTCTTTCAACCTTAATTTAGCATCGTGACTCACGTTACAAAAAAAAGGAACTCAAGTTTTTTGGATAATTAAAAACCTAGAATTCCTGCTCTTTCATAATAATAAAATTTAAAAACTGCTTTTCATGGCACAAAATATGTTTCTAAGTTATGATATATACGAAAATAAAGTTCATTCTGCTGTCACTAATTAAGTTAATCAATATGTTGAGCGTGACTCACGTTACATAGTTTCGTGACTCACGTTACATCTCCGTTTTAGTCTTTTACTTTACGTCTTATTTTGAAAAAAATATTGAGAGACTTCACTTAAATTCAAATAAAATAAATGCTTAATGGCTTGTTTTCTTTAGTTGATCAGTTTTAAATACAGTAAAACCTCTCTGAGCGGTCACTTTTACAAAGCGGCCACCTTTCTTAACGGCCAATTTTTCGCAGCACGAATTTTTGTCCCATAGACCTCGGGTTAAAATTCTCCTTAGCAGCTGCCATCTAACCCCTCTGAACGGTCACAGAGTGGATTCATCAATTCAATTTTCCAAAATATATGTTTTTTTTTAATACTACTTCCCGTATTTTCTCTGTGGCTGCATTGTACTGACTTCAAATTCTGAATTCATACATCTGAAAACTTTTACAGGATACTACACACCATTACATTTCATCTGATACCAATCATAACATTTAGTGTTGCATAATGGCTGTAAAATTAGTTGACTGCTGTCAGAAGTAGGCTCTTCAAAGTACTTACTTTTCTCATCCACTACTAATGAATAATTAAATTTTAAGCATCTCAAATAAGAGCAAGTGAAATGTTGACCGTGCTTTTTAAAATTTCTCTTATGTTCCAATTTTATATGTATATATATTTTTTTTTCTCTCGCTCAAGCTACTTTTTTGAATCATTTTCGTTTAGATTTTCTTGGGATAAATAATTTTTTCAGCATGAGTTCGGTGGACATTGAAATCTTCTTTTCAAATGTATATTACATTTACGGATGAGTATTGAGTAACTCACTTATGACTACAGTTTAATTGTGAGGTGAATTAACGGAATTTCTCCTTGTTTTGGCAAGTCTTCCTTAGTGTATTTACATATTTGTATACTTGTTGAAGCGATATTTAAGAAGTTTGAATTTAGCCAAAATTTCCTTTGAAAGTTTCATATGTTTATTTTTCAGCTTATATTGAATTGCTAGAGACAATATCCTTAGCTTTTCGACTTTTCTCGTTAGACATTCTTTCATCCAGAGACAATGTTTCTGTTTACATGCAATGTACTTCCCTTCTTGCTTCAATTTTTCTCGGCACCTTTTCTGTCATTCTGCGGTTACTCGTTAAATATTTCAAAAAAATCTTTTACTGGAATGAAAAACCTTTTTTAGATGCTGAAGAAAAATGTGTGCATGCATAAACACACATGCTACACATTGGAAAGCTGAGGGCCAAAACTGAGACCCAGTGCACTAATTGAAAGATTATAAAACACTAAAAGAATTAAAATTACGCTATTTATATTTAATTTCATCAGTATTATTAATTATATGTAGGTGTGTACAAGTGCTAACCCTCTCTTTAGACCCTAAAATACCATTAGGGCACATTAAATACTTTTAAGAAGTTAATATTAGCTTGTATTGGCTGTAACTCACTTTTCGCGTGACTCACGTTACAAAATAAACATCCTTATTTTTTGAATAAAAAAGCAAAAAACTCTAAATTTGCCAATAAATTCTTTTTTGTAATGTACATGAGTAGGAGAAACAGGAAAAAAAATTTCATTTATAAGCTATAAAATTTGGAAATATTAAAAAAATTAAGTTTTCGTGACTCACGTTACACAAAATTTAATGGTTTAAAAACTACTTTAAAAAATTATTTTAAGTATAAATTTCAAAATGTACTGTTAATAATTGTTTTCTTATCGAATAAATCTGCCAGGAAAAAATGCAATTAAATTGTGGAAACAGGCTAAACCAATAAAATATGCTCGTTTAAAATTGTGTCTGGCAGAGAGAGACTTTTATAAGATTGTGAGCTCATATAAAAAGCTCTCTTACAAAAAGAAAATGATTCACCTGAAGTTTCTTTTTTCTAATTTGTAAACTTCAATCAATATAGAGAACCTCCAAAAAAAATTAAGACAATTTTTAAACATTTTTTTTTAACGCCGAGTTCCCATGTTGCCTGGAATTACCCACAGTTTATTTTTCGCCATGTAATGTCATGCGTTCGTCAGAGCAGTGATTCAGTCCACAGCAAAAAAAAAAAAAAAAACGTTCATAAAGTTCAGCTTTTCAACACCCATGCCTAAATAAAGTTATTATGATAACATCTCAAAAAAGAAGACAGACACAAGTAAACTGTAGTCAAGGCTGTCACGAGAGGTCACAGTAAGCGCCCGAAAAGTTCCGTCGGCAAATTTAGTTGACAATTTGGCAAATTTGGAGACAATCTTGAAACATTGATATTATTATTATTTTTTTAATGATGCCTATTTGCTCCTTATTGTTGGATTTTATGTATGTATGACTCAGGGCTCCCCATCTGATACAAATACAACCAATCAAAGACAACAGTAGAAAGATTTGAACCACAGGCATTCAGGTCATCTTTGAACCAGTTCGGATAAATTTGCGCTTCTGTTTTTATTTCTAAGTCAAAATACTAAAAAATAGGAGGTCCCAGCGATACTCTGCTGGCGATGTCATAAAAAGATTTCTGCTCCTAAATAATATTAAGTGGCGCAAAGTTATCGGGACTGGCTCAAAGATTACAGGTTTGCTATAAATATCCAAGTAAAAGACAAGACCGATTTATTTAGCGATTTTAACAAATCTTTCCTTTATTCACTGACCTTACGCGGCAGTATAGGAAGCGGAAATAAACATTATCCTTACCCATAAGAAGCCGACTCCCAGACATGTATGGGTTGTTCTTCACACGTAGAACACGGCATTTTGCATATTTTCGATGAGATAATTATCTTTGATAATAAAGTAGAATGGTTAAAGCAGATTTTTTTGGGGGGAGGGGCAGGGGGCCTGATTTTAACGAATCCGTCTTACAGAATAGGCCACGGTATCAAAAACAGTGTAACGCTGCAATGTACATCGCAAATTCTTGAGAAAGATTGCAGACTATTGCTTAGTTGTAGCGAAAGGAAAAGTTAAAAATTTTAAAGGAAAAAAAAATTAAAAATCAGCGAACAAAGACTTATGTTGTACTTCCTGGATTCTGGGATATAATCCAAAGGTAGCATGTAACTAACAGTTTCTATGTTTAGCATCTTATTTTTGTGTATTTTACGATTAATCTAAGGTAGGTTTATCTTGCAAACTATTTTCTTTTCTTTTTGAATGCGTTGTAGACTGCGATAAAAAGATTCTGCTCCCAAGAGTATAACAGATTTGCTGCAAATATCCCAGTAACAGACAAGACAGATTTTTTCAGCAAATATAGGAAGCGGAAATAAAAATTCTCATTGACCATAAAGGCCGGCAACCCACCATTTATGGGTTGTTCTTCACACGCAGGAGGCAGCATTTTGCATACTTTCCCTTGTGGGTGTCTCCGGCACTAATTTCCTTGATTGAGCTGCTGTTATGACAAGTCTATTATGGGCCGGGCAACTGTCACGAACTTTTGAGTTCTAATGGTAGCAAGGGAACGTATTCCATTCTTTAATAGCCACGGGAGGTCAGGCTTCGATATGTCTTTCTCGCCTCGTAATTGTTCCTGAATCCGTTGATGTATTGTCGTGGGGTGTAGCTAAAGGTTAAGCTTATTATGGTCAGATGTTATTGCTCTGATAATTGAAAGGAATATTCGCAATATCAGGGATATATTGTTTGAGTTGGGAGATAGTACACGTGACTCTGGGCCTGCAGGGCTCAGCGCCCTGTTGAGTTTTTGTATCATTCTGCTTCCATTTTGCAACTGCTGCTTTAACCACTTAATAGAGGGGTACTCTACCTTTTCAATCCCGCTTGTTTTCGCGTAATCATTTATTAGGCATACTTCTTACAAATTCAAGACTGTTAAGGTTCAAAAAAAAAAAAAAAAAAACTGTCTTCATCTTTGGCTTAGAAGAAAATGAGTAACTTGTTTGAATTTTCAAACTTTGACTAATTAGCGCATGTGCTACTCACAGTAGTACAGTACTGAACTATATATTAAATGTTATACCGTAAAGTCGGGTTACTTAGACCCACAAGGAGGTTACTTGAGCCCACAGTAAAATGATAAAATCTGGGTTTGGTACTAGCATTAGAGACTGCAGAGTGCTTCTACCTAGAGGAGAAACGAGGAACTACGTGCAAGTCTTCAACTAATAAGTACCAAACCTAGATTTTATCATTTTACTGTAATGGGCTCAAGTAACCCCCTAGGGTCCAAGTAACCCGACTTTACGGTAAATAAAAACTCTTTCTATTGTAATACTGTTCAGACAATACGTTTAACATTAATTGAATAAACAATATTTTATACTATAAAGCATTTTTCTCCTTTCTGTTGATACTTACGATCCATTTTAGCCACTTTGTCATGTACACAACTCACACACTCTAGGACCTCTCATATCTACCACTGCACGTGCTTTATTCGGTTGGACTGGGTCCTGAGGAGTGCAGTTTTTGTTTTGTTTTTCCTGACCGTAGCCACCCCTGATTCAATACCCTCCAAGCGTGCTGAATGAGGGTAACTTACATGAGTTCGTATGAGTTATATGCGTTACGTAGTTGATGGGGTAGTAGCTTATGAAATGTAACCCCTCCCCCATGTGGACTGGGAACTTGGAGGACTTTGTGACCACGAGCATATTTGATGTGTCCCAGTCACCGTTAGCGAATACGAAGGATCTTTGACCGGCTGGGATCGAACCAGGGATGCTGCAGTTACGAGTCTTACCGATCAGGTCATCCTAACCCTGTACAGAACATATTAAAAGCATAATATGTTCTGAAAATTCAAAATATTTTATAGTCATACTCCCCGGTCCCAATTAGGTCGGACTAAAGAGGCTTTACTTATATTGTATTAATTAATTGTTTATTATTTTTAATTGCTATTAAAATTAAAAAGAAAGAAATACTTAAACTTGACTTTCTTTATTAAAAAGGAACTAAACGGGAAATATTCTTGCAATCCTTTATGCCCTAACGGTACTCCGAAGTACCGCTTGCAAATTTAGCATTATGAATCCCAAATGGCTGGAATCATGCTGGTACTTGAAAGTGCCATTAATTGTACTTTGCTAAGAGTCTGACAGATGTACCTACGATCAAAAACAATTTTCTTTGGGACCTAAGGCATAAGGGTACTTAGACCTCCTATGCTTTCAAAGTTTTAAAACTATGTATTGATGTTCTTTGATGTATTTTCCACTAAAAAAGAACAAAAAAAAAAAAAAAACATGACAATTCATTGGCACTTTAATTCAGGACATAAAGGGCTAATAAACACGAATTTTAGAAGAGAGTCTGCACCTTTAATTCCATAGCTTTTTATTCCGCTCTGATGTTCAGCTGTGAGACGTTTCGAAACATGAAGATAAGCAGAATCAAGTGTCACCGATCTGGATAAAAATATCTAATTTCTTTTCTAACTCGTTTCCTGGTAACCATTCTTACTCGAGAAGGACACAAAGCACTACCTCGTCGGTCTCAGTTTCTTTCCGCCGCGGGAAATCACTGCTATAAAGTTTCTTTTAGTTTCTCAACCTTTCTTGACCCACGAAAGGCAAACTTTTCTAAACAAATTTCTCCGATCCGTGGTGTTTCTTTTACGAAACTACTCTCCTTTAATAATAACATAATTATAGTTGAACCTCATTCATCCGGACTAATGGGGAATCCTGGTTTTCCCAATCAATCAGAGCACGGAATAAACAAAATAACCCATCAGTTGAGCAGAGTCACCTTAACCAACTCTTATACACAGTAAAAATCGTATTTTTAATTGATAAGAGAGATAAGGAATGGGAGGAGATTTTGCTTTGTTTTTTGCTTTTCTTTTGGGCTAATTTATTTGAGGTGTTGGTTTGCGTTGATGTTTTTTTTTTTACATTTATTCCTCTTCTTTATCAGTTCCAGAAAAATAATAAAAAAGCATGCTAATCAGAAATGTTACCATAGTGCATTTTCTTAATCAAGCTGTCACCACTTTTTAAAATAGAACCGTACAACGGTGATAGGCGCGTCTTTTGAGGTTGGACAGTAGCTGACACAAAACAAAAACATCTAAATGACTTTTCGGATTAGCACGTGCACATTGACTACCAATCTATGAAATAACTCGTGGTATGTGAGCTTAGCTGATTGAGTCCACTTCGAGTTAGCTTGTAGTTCCTGAATTTGCTGTTTTCATATATATTCGAGCGTATATGTTATCTTCAAGCATTAGTTTGGCTTCGGGAAAGGTGCTAAAAAATCCAAACCATCTCTCTAGTACATTGGTTTTAACCCAGCTCATGTTTTAAGTTTTTCCCGTAGATTGGCAGTCAACATGTTAAGTGAAGTCCAGTTTAAAGGGGTTAGGATTAATAAGCGTTTACTGCGTTGATATTTCTTTACAAGAGCCTTCAAATACAAGAGCAAGAAAATATATTCAGTACCGATTAGTGAATAAACCTTGAAAAATACAGAAAGTCTAAAAATACTTATTAAATGAATTAAACAGGGGTAACAAGATTGGGGTTAACAAGCATAGACTAAGGTAACAAGGGACCAAGTGACGCATAGGTTAGGCAGTTACCTCTGAATTAGAAATGTTTGACCTTTCCATTTTTGCATGAACGCCTAGCACACATGCAGACAAACAAACTAGTAAAATTGCTTTAATCCGGGTCCAACACCATCTTCAAAGCAATATTGAGCTAAATTCTGTCTTCGATTAACGCATTGACTGCACAATCATTTGAATGTAATTTTTTTATTCACACACAATCTTCAGAAAATATACACCAAAAACACAACCACTGTTCACTTCTCTAGTCGCTACTACCTCGTCGGCTGGCCACACGCCACACCTCTTTGTCTAGTCCTGTTGCCATTGTTCGTTCAAAATCATACCGTGTTCCAAGACGAGCGGTCCGAAGCCCTGTTCTGCTAGCAACCGAGATACTTATAAAACTCACTTTCGTATACATAGTATCAGTAAAAATTTATCTGTTTTTAATTATTTATTTTTGTTCGTGTATTTAATTTAGATAAGTAATTCATCAATTTCATTTTATTTCAATAATTTTCTTATTGTTTTTATTGATTTGATTTGCTTTACTTATTTTTCTTGAAATAATATTACCGCTGAGAACTTCATTAGGGGCTGGCCAAAAATGGTGCAACATTTTTTTTCAACAGTTTAAACCCCCTTCCCTCTCTTTATCACACAGTGCCACACTTCACCTTACCCCCCCCCCCCCGTCCCCTTTTGTCACACGTCCAGCTTTTTTCATAAGCACATTCTTATTTAAAACTGCGTGCTGGCACATTTCGTTTACCCCTCCCTTCCCTTGTCACAAACTGTTCCAATATCATGACCCTCCCCCCCCCATGGGCATGGGCACCCATATGAGGGGAAAGAGGCGAATCCCCCCCCTTTAGATATTAGTCTTCTTTGCATTTAGTACTCTTTTTCGGCAAAACCGTAAAAAGAGTTCTTCAGCCATCAATGAATAAGTTATTAAAAATATCAAATTTTAATATGTCTAATCTGCAATGAAATTACTCTCCGTGGGAAAAATATTCTGCTAAACCATGGGGAAAATATCTGAGCCCATCCCTCCCTAAAATTTCGTACATGAGTGCTCAAAGCTTGACATCATTTACGAAAAATACCTTATAAGAGAGAAGCATTACCAAAAAAATATCTGAAAAACGATTGAAAAATTTAATCACAGTGAACTCTCATTTATGCGCGGGCCAAAGGGACCAACATAAAAAGGCGCATAAGTGAGAGAGACGTATAAGTGAACAAGCCTATTTAAAGGACTAAAACTCAACATAGGTTCCAAAGAGAGAATAAATAAGAATGTTTTTATAGAAAAGGGACATATTACTTCAGTATCTCAATTACTCTAACGTAACTACAATAATAAAGTGAAAACAAAAGTTGTAGCATACCTAATTATAAACTGTTTCCTTTTAAACGATGCATAATAAATAACTGTCTCTCTCCGTACTCTAGTTCATGTGGAAAAATGACTTCCCTGAGCAATAAAAAGGGGAAAGATTAAAAAGGAAAGG
>JAXGGA010022284.1:0-15233 GCA_038373865.1 Uloborus plumipes | reverse complement strand
CTGGCACAGACGCTGTTTTTGCGTTTACGTAGTTGCATTCACATTTGATTTTCTTCTTTAAATTAAATCTCTAAATTGTACCTTATGTTGCGACACGTCCGACATTTTGAGGCTATAGGTCGCTTTATTTCTACAGTGCAAAACAAACTGTTGTTTTTAAAGTATAACACTGGCAGCCGATATTCCAGTTTAAAACTGTGAAATGCACGAAAATAAACTGTAACATTAGAAATTTTAAAGTTTCTTACTGTGCGTTTTAGTTATAAACTTAAGCTTCGGTTTCCGGTATTACACTGGTAAAAACAACAGTTTATTATTTGAAGCATAGTAGTGGTAATGTTTCTAAATTGTGATTTTTTATTAACTCCATGTTAATACACTTTTAAGAAATATCACAACCAAAAGTAAAACACGCTACTTCATCGCAGCAGGCACAGAAAGAAAGTGACTTTTAGAGCCAAAATGGTCGACGTGCACTAATTAAGATCCGATTTATACTTTGGGCCAGTGGTTCCCAATCCGGGCGCGATCGCCCCCAAAGGGGAAATTTGACTCCTCAAAGGAACGGTAAATTCTAAAGGGGCGATAGGGGGCGAGGGGGATTTGAAAGAGAAAACAGTACATAGTAATAAAGGGTTGCGAAAACCGAAATTGTAAACATCTACGAAATTTACTACTATATTAGTGTATTATCTTCATTTGCTGTAGCTAATCCTATTTTTGAAAAACTCTTGACAAACCTAACTTTTTATACTCTGAATAACTCATAATCGTTAGCAATTATTAGTTTAGCTGTTATATGAACAACAATGTATATCTATTCGGAGAAAAAATAAAAAAAAAGGCTAAATATAACCTGGACGAAAAAAATGGCTGATGTTAAAATAAAAAATAAAAAACTGGTAGTCTGAGTATTCAAAATACGCTTGTTTATTGCTAGACAAAGTTATTCTTTAATAATTCAATAATTGAAAACCTAGTAAAGACTTTTCTCACTAAGTAGTGCTTTTGCATATTAATGTGTCATAACGCTTGTGCTGTAATAAGCCTATTTTAGATAACTCTCGAAAAACCTACTTTTTTTTTTACTCTGTGTGAATAACTCTTTATCGTCAGCAATTATCTCTTTTAGCAGCTAACATCTACTTTGCACGTAATATCTCTTTCAGGAAGATCTTTGGGGGCTTGGAAGTCAAGTTTATTGGGCAATATATTATTTCACGTATTACGCACTTGACATAAATGACGGTTTTTAGCAGTCAATGGATAAACGTCTGTTATCGGAATTGTTTTGGGCTTTGGAGGAGTGGGAATATTTTATCTGATATTGTGAATCATTTTTGTAGTTGAAAACATATCGTAGGAAAATAAAACATTTTAATGTGAAAACTCATTTTTTTTCCATTCAAAATGTGGGGAATAAGTAATAAGTTTCAAAAGTTTGACTTTTTCTTGTTCGTGTATTTTGGTTTCAGAATGCATTTATTCTCATTTATTGTTTAATATCACAGTTTTTTATTCAAAAAAATAATGGTGTTTTCCTATTAGTTCATTTACAAAAAATAAAAATAATAATAATAAATGTTTTTTTCTTTATCTTTTTGTTTCGTAATATACATTTATTTCTCAGTTTATTTTCTATTATTGTGCTAAGCAATTTGTGAAGCTTGATAGTTATTGTTTTTTTAGATAAATTGATATTTCTTTTGCTTAGTTTTTGCCTACGGAACATATTATTTGCATTTCAATGAATCAATATTTTATATAGTGTAGCGAAAATCTATGTTATTATTGCAGTTTATAATGTTATGTGCAACTTTTTTCCTATCAAATAAGACTTTTAACAAGACATATGTTAATTTCACGAATATATATATAGTGATTGATTTTAGATATTAGAGTAGAAATTTTTTTTTAATTGTTTGCTATTATTACCCCAACCGGTTCACCAATCAATCTGTATATAACTCATTTGCTATGCAATATTTTACTTCAATTATATTAACAGCAGAAATACTGTACCTTTCTTCATGTTTCACATATGTCAGTTAAAAATTATTCACCCTCAAGCAACAACATGCAAAGATCTAGCTCTTAAACGGTGTATTTAAATACTACTGCATTTGCCTTTTGGATCCGGACTATTCGTATAGAAGTTTTCCTTTTGATACGGCGGTACAAGTGTTGAACCGTAGCTCCCTTGTCCTCTGAAAACGGGAAGGTGCAAAGGCAAGCACTTAGGTTTTATGACTTCGAAATTCAAAAACAAAGCCATAATTTCCCAGTAAGGGAATATGAACTCTTGGAAAAATAACCTGTTCCAAAGGGTAGAAGCCAAGATTTCAACCTCATCCTCAAAGGGAAAAAAAACTTGCGGAACAGCATGTGTAACACCCGGTTTTTAAAGGTTAGTGTTGCCTACGAGAGCTTCTTTTGTATTTTTCTTTCTTTTTTTAAAGCTGTGAACAAGCCCAAGAAGTTACAAATGTTACATTGTTAAATAGGGTGAGTCGAAAAAAACGATTTTTTTATTTCGAAATCGCATTACCTCTCAAAAGTTGTGGTTTAGTATCCACAACTTGGGAAAAATAAGAAAAAAATTCTAAGTTGACGTCTTCGGTTCGCGCATGAGGCTCAAAGTTGGAAAAAATATGTTAAAAATGGAAATTTTCAAAAAGAAAAAAGAAAAAAAAACTGTAACTTTTTATAATGCAAATACCATAAGCTGTAAATATTTTGTGCATTTTTAATCTAAAAAAATATTTTATAGCTTTTACATACGATCTTTAGTTTGCACATCAGCCTTAAATTGGGCTAAAATCGCCTACAATGTCAAATTTCGAAAATATCGTTTTTTTTTTTTTTTTCTAAATCGCATTACCTCTCAAAAGTTGTGATTTGGTATCCAAAATTTGGGAAAAATAAATAAAAAATCTAAGTTGACTACTTCGGTTCGCGCATGAGGCTCAAAGTTGGAAAATGTATGCTAAAAATGGAAATTTTCAAAAAATAATTTGAAAAAAAAGTAATTTTTTTTTCTATCGAAACTGCTTTAAATTGTTAGTAGATAACATAAGTTGAACCCAAAAAATTATATATAACTTTTAGAAGATACATTCTGTTTGTGCATAAGGCTCAAGATATGAAAAAAAAATGTCAAAAACTGAACCAGCATGCACTATGTCGGCGCTGTGCCGGTATATTTTTGTTCTACAGCCGACTTTTCTAGACATTACACATATTCTAGGAGACAGTTTAAAGTCCCTGCAGTCTGCACTCCCTTTGGTTGTCACTTAGTCAGCTAGACCCGCCAAACAAACAACATCTTTAATTAGCAACTGAAAGTGAATCAAAAAGTGCAGCGTGTTTAGCTTTGGGTGAGTTTTTTTTTTTGTAACTTTATAGCATATTTTTATGCTCAAGTTTTGTTATACTGTCTTCCGTTCTCCGAATAATAAATAATGGAACCCCGGAAAACTTCTAAACGTTTAATTATTTGTCCGTTTTTTGGTGTACCGAAAGGGTTAAGTCAAAGTGTTTTAACCACATGTGCAGAGATGTGTTGTTGACTTGCTTTGAAGAAAAATCGCAATCTGTAAAAGGCGAACCTTTTTCAAGGATTTCAGATTGCATAACTGATAGAAGAAATTTACTGCAAAGCTTCTATATCAACGGTCAGTCGTGTACGTATTGTAAAATAGATAAAAGATTACCAAAATACTACACTTTGAGAAAGTCATTTAGTCGTGATAAAGATAAATTTAACTTCAAGACAAAACTCAACCACTTTGTTAATGGAAGCGAAGTCTAAACTTTTTGACGTTGCTTCTTGCAAGTGTGCAATGAATTTTTCGTGTTCTTGTGCTAAAAAGCCAATCTCTTGTAGATGTACACTATACATCTGTATATTGGTATAGAACGCACATTGGTATTACCACTGTACATTGGTATAGAAGCTTTGCAGTAAATTTCTTCTATTTAAGCAGATATGCAATCTGAAATCCTTGAAAAAGGTTCGCCTTTTACAGATTGCGATTTTTCTTCAAAACAAGTTAACAACACATCTGCACATGTGGGTAAAACACTTTGACTTAACCCTTTCGGTGCACCAAGAAACGGACAAACAATTAAACGTTTAGAAGTTTTTCGGGGTTCCATTATTTATTAGTCGGAGAACGGAGAACAGTATAACAAAACTTGAGCATAAAAATATGCCATAAAGTTACAAAAAAAAAACTCACCCAAAGCTAAACACGCTGTACTTTTTGATCCACTTTCAGTTGCTAATTAAAGATACTGTTTGTTTGGCGGGTCTAGCTGACTAAATGACAACCAAAGGGAGTGCAGACTGCAGGGACTTCGAACTGTCTCCTAGAATATGTGTAATGTCTAGACAAGTCGGCTGTAGAATAAAAATATACCGGCACAGGCGTTCTGGTTCAGTTTTTGACTTTTTTTTTTTTTCTTTTTTTTCATATTTTGAGCCTTATGCACAAACAGAATGTATCTACTAAAAGTTATATGTATATTTTTCGGTTCAAATTATGTTATCTACTAACAATTTAAATCAGATTCGATAGAAAACAATTCCGTTTTTTTTTTTTTTTTTTTTTTCAAATTATTTTTTGAAAATTTCCATTTTTAGCATATATTTTCCAACTTTGACCCTCATGCGCGAACCGAAGGAGTCAACTTAGATTTTTTTTTATTATTTTTCCCAAATTTTGGATACCAAACCACAATTTTTGAGAGGTAATGTGATTTCGAAATAAAAAAAATCGATATTTTCGAAATTTGACATTGTAGGCGATTTTAGCCCAATTTAAGGCTGATGTGCAAACTAATGATCGTATGTAAAAGCTATAAAATATTTTTTAAGATTAAAAATACACAAAATATTTACAGCTTATGGCAGTTGCATTATAAAAAATTACATTTTTTTTTCTTTTTTCCTTTTGAAAATTTCCATTTTTAACATATTTTTTCCAACTTTGAGCTTCATGCGCGAACCGAAGACGTCAACTTAGAATTTTTTTCTTATTTTTCCCAAGTTGTGGATACTAAACCACAACTTTTGAGAGGTAATGCGATTTCGAAATAAAAAAATCGATTTTTTCGACTCACCCTATTGTTAAATCCCACAAAGTAGCGGAGAATTGAACTGGGAAGTGTATAAAGGTGATATGTGATATTTTTTTAAAAACGTGCTTAAAAAAATAAATAAATAACACAACTTTTTTTTTTAAAGCTTTTTTTAGAAATTGAAGATATAACACCTTTATCCACTTGCCTCTCAATTGTATACCCGTGTTTCAGGATTACAAGGAACCCCTTTTTAATACAAAAGAGGTGAACTACGGAAGAAAAGATATCCTACGTTAAAAAAAAAAGTTTTCTGCCCCAAAACACGTTTGTAAAGTTTTTTGAAAAATTGCGATTTGAAGATGTAATATTTTTACTTCTCTTCACAAATGGGTTTATTTTTTTATTTTATCAAAAAACTATTAATTGTTTTCAAGTTTCCTCTGCAAGTACTAACCTTTCGTTCTGCATTAATGCACAATACACTGAATTTAATCTACATCGGTATTAAAATTCTCTGCCGCAACGACAGTTAATAAAATACTCCAAAACCGTTTAACTGGAGACGTGTAGGTTAACAGAAAAATGTTTTAACACAAAAATCCTGACTTTCAAGCTAAACTTGGTTTAAAAGTGATTCATTGCCTGTAGTTGTAAATAGATATTAGTAGATTTGTTTTACAATCTGAATGTCAAGGTCTAAAATCCCTCCACCCCCCTCCAGTTTAAAAACGCAGTGGACATATAAACGCATTTAGGATATAAACTATATTGATTATCTGACATAATCAAATTAAAAAAAAGCTTGGATAAAGGCAATAAAAAATATAAAAGAAGCACTAAAAATCCTAAACTAAATTATATGCACATAAAAACTTGAATCTGAACCTGAATGCAGAACTGGAGAGAAAAAAATATAATTGCTCTCGTTCATTTAAATTCAGGATTATTTTATGCAGATGAGAACATTTATTAGAAAAGAGTTAGAACTTATGTTTTTAATTTTTTTTCATGTCTTCCAAAAATTATTTACGCTCAAGCTATAAAGACAAGTTGCCTCATTTGTGTTATACATGACACAATGAGCCAAGAACGCCTTCTGAAGCACAGCAAATACTTAACGTAATGGCCGCCATTTGTTTCAATCAACCATCGTAAAAAAAAACTTTAAAGGGAAAAAAAGTCTGTTAAAATCTCAAGAGTACCTACCCAAAGTTTTTTTTTTTTTCCTCTCGCTAACATGCAAGTTTTATTATTATTCTTGTTATACTCCTGCAGTTTTCGTTAATTGTAGAATGGTGTGTAATGGGCACTCATTGTGAAGGTTCTTAGTGTTTTAGTGTCGGCACAGTAGGTGAAGAAAAAAACTAATTATTTTGAAAGTGTTATGAATAGAAATAATTTGGGATGGATTTTAAACAAGAATTGTGGAAATATGAGTGATTGAAATGAATGTTCTACAAATCAGAAAATAGGCTTGCGGATTATTAACTTATTTTGCGATTAAAAAAAACTATTTAATTAATTAAATTAACCAAGATAAGTTTGAGCTATAAACCCGCGACTGTTTTGACGTCTAAAAATAAAACAAGCAACAACGATTTTAAAATGTGGCAAACGCTAATCTGGAACGTCCCTCACTCTCTTTTTTTTTGTTGATGTTGTTAAGTTTTTTTTTTTCTAATGAGGTAATGCTTGAAGAAAGTGACTCTTTTAGTACGCTGGACGTTGAATTAACCTGGTAAATTTGCATAAAATACCCACAATTTTTATGTAGCGTACTTTTGGGATTTACAATCTGAAAACAGTGAGTTTCAAAATACATAAATCAAGGTATTTGTCAATAGATTAGAATAAAGATTTTGAAGAAGAAAACGTGAACGTTTTTCTTTGAAAATAGCTTAAAATTAAGTGACATAGATTATACACATTGATGTGTCATTATCACGAAAATATATTTTTTAATGGTAAAATATGTCCCAAAAACATGCATCGTACTACGCTAAAATGATAAATAAAATCAAGGAGTTTAGTACAGTATGAATTGCATTATATATGATGCGTAAGACAAGATTCTTATAATAATATGAAGACATTGCCGTGTTTTCGTATTATAATAATGTATAAATGTTAGGAGAACAAGTGCTGGGCTCTATTCATAAATGCCAAAGTTAATATTATAATTATTATTGTAATAATAATAATAATAATAATAATAATAATAATAATAATACTTATTATTATTATTATTATTATTATTATTATTATTATATTATTATTATTATTATTATTATTATTATTATTATTATTATTATTATTATTATTATTATTATTATTATAAATGTGGTAAGTCAAAACATTAGGAGCACTGCATCAACGAATTAAAACAGGATAGACATTTTACATTGGCTTCTTTCGTGTCTTAAAGTTACACTTAAAATCAACTTTTTGTTATGTTAATGAATTATTTTTGTTAGTAGTAGTATCATTTTTGCTATTATTATTATGAGGGTCATTCAAAAGATTAGCTGCTTCGGAGAACAAAAACGGGATATAAATTCCACAATTGCTTTACTTCTGTCTTAAATTTCCATTCAAAGTCTGATTTTCCACACTATTACCTAGATTACTTATGTATTTTTTGAAGCGTGATACTCGTTTTCTGATATCTTCTTTAACGAAATATTTTCCGATGCCCGACAACCATTATGGAGTAACATTTTTCAACTTACGATCCAATTGGTAGCATTGCTTTGATAGTTATTTTGTACCCTGGAAACATGGAAGTCAAAATGTATATGCCTTAAAGCAGGTGAACACATGTTTCTGATATAAAACCTTCGTAACTTCACACGTTTTCTGCATACGGTGTTGCCATTCAAATGTAAAATATCACGCTTCACTTAATGATAATTTGGTACGGCACTGCACTTCCCCCGTACTCTTTACGAAATCGCTGATACGTTTCAATGCTCTTGCATCTTTTTATCCGCAAAAAAAAAAAAAAAAGACTAGGGTGAGTTCTGGTAAGTGCGTCCACGGGGTAAGTGCGTCCACTGGGAATTATATGAACACTGTCTTGAAATTACTTCTGCAACACATCGACTATGTTAGATAACTGTCTAATGATAATTTCAATAGGTAGAATTCAGGCCTGGATTCAATAGACGAAACACAATCAGGGATAACTTAAATGTCTTCAAAAAAACTCTTAAGTAAAGATTGAGAAGGTTTTGTTTCAGTTTCTCTTGTAGTCATACCAAGCAAATGAAGTCAAGAAATGCAAGTTGTTTCTTTTAAGTAATAGCTACTAATAACACACATGGGGTATTTTGATCAAATACTCAAACTAAAATTTGTTTATATGACGGTACGCACTTTCCCTTTCTTTAAAGTAAGGTGGGGGTAAGTGCGTACCATTATGATGGGGCAAGTGCGTACCACTATCATGAGGCATATGCGTACTATTATGCGGAGCAAGTGCGTACCATTATGATGAGGCAAGTGTGCACCATTACGTGGAAAATCCGATTCTCGTAATTCACCTTTAATTTTGCTTCTTGGTTTTTGGTTTTGCTTGATGGTTTGCTCTTTTATAAACCGATTATAAATCCGACGTCATTTCCATCAAGTATTTATATTAACATTGAATGCGGCATAATATTTCAATTTTATTCATTACCTCTGAAATATATTGGCTTTTAGATATGAGTTAGCAAATTTTTCGTTGAAAATAGCGATCATGAGCTATACTTAATTTAAACCAGAATGACAAATGAAGCAATGAAATTAAGTGAAACACTAAATAAGGAACCAACTGATTCAAAAAACGAAGGTGGAGTAATGAATAAATTATATTTAAGAAAATTAAAGAACACCTTGTGAAAAACTATTTGAATGTACAAGAAAAAAAAAGTACAAGTGTCACATCATGATCAATTATTCTCTTTATTTTGCTCCTTATTTTGTGTTTTTTCTTACTGCTGCTGGTTCTAATAGGAAAAATATTTTAAAACCGTATTTATTCAAAAAAAAGAAAAAAACGAGTTGTTCACTCAGGTCACCTAACGATCCACCATACAAATAGAATTAAAGAAAATCACAGGGGAACGCACTTACAACAAAGCTATTGGACGCACATGTCTCATCTTACATTTAAGAAGGGGTAAGTGCGAACCCTCTCTTAAACACAGACTGATTAATGCATTTAACCAAATTAAACTATGTAGACTATGAGTGACTATTACTAAATAAAAACAACTTACATTTGCTCACTTGGTCTTATTAAAAGGACAGAGGAATAATCACAAACACAACTCTCTCAATCTTCAAATCACAGTTGTTCGCAAGACGCGTGGAATATCACTGATTGCGTTTCATCCATGCAAGCAAGTGCTGGTCTCTAGTATTATGAATTATCCCAAGGCAACTACCTAACATATTTAATATGTGGCAGAAGTTTTTTACTGCTCATATTCACATAATTTAAGGTGGACGCACTTACCCCGCTAGGTAGGGAAAGTGCGTACCTTAGAATAGGTGTCATAAACCAGGTCACAAAACCTATGCTTATGGTTTATTTAACATATTATATGCTTGAAAATCTTAGTAAAGGATCTGGAAAGAAAACTAAAAAAAAATTGTGAGTGTACAAGATTTTTCAACAGAGCAGCATCCCTGAGAACATGAACTTTGCAAAAAAGGGTACGCACTTACCAGAACTCACCCTAACTAAATTTATTAAAATTTAGCATAAAAAGAGACAGACCTGTAATGACATCGAGAGCTGCTAAATACGTTTAGATACCAGTTTGAAGGTAATTTTTGCATCACAATGAGATAACTTCTAACTTGGTTATTGTTTATTTCAGACAAAGGACGAAACAGTAATGTGTAGATTAAGTGTGTCATAATCGAGCTGTCAGTGTATTGCATGCAATTCTATCTTAGCTCTGATTTAAGAGTGGTAACTTGTTGTTTACCATCTATTATCACAGTTCATTAGATATCTATGGAAACAAAAACATGCGGTTAACAAATTAAAAATAATAAATACCGATGTGAGAAATTCGTATAAAAAGAATTTTAGGGTGATATAGAACACAGTGACATCACAAGAGATATTTAAATCACTTAAGAGAACTATATTTCATGACTTGAGATTATTTCCGTGAAGCAAATCACAGCTTGTAATGAACTTCCTCCTCTCCTGTCTGCGATTAAAAATATAATCGGTAATCGTGCCAATGCATGTTCCAATGCTAGCTCTAAGATATGGGTCGTGGTCACGCAGTGAATTACATTTGCCTCACTTAAGCGTGTGAAAAAAAAAAACGCAATAGTTTATATTTGTAAAAATCAATGTTTGTCTTTTAACAATCCAGTTTAAACTTTAAATGTATGCAATTGATCAGAGCCGTCTCTCTGAATCTTAGTTGTAACTGTCTTAAATGTAACTATATTTCTGTAAAACTAAATTTTTTAGTTTAACCCAACTGTTTCAAATTGTTGCTTTAACTTTGCAAGTCAAATCATTTTATTTACATCAACTGAAAGACAACGTATTCTTGACATACTTTATCAAATGAAAAATAAATGTACAGCCATTATATAAAATTTGAATGTTCAACTGCGATAACAAAAGTAACAAAAATATATTTTCAAAAGGAAAAAAAAAATGTTTTCCTTAAAAAAGGTACTGCAAATAAACAATGAAAATGAAATAGAATAATGTTTTGATAAAACCTTAAAAAATGTTTTCCTTCCGCAATATTTTCCTCATCAAGCGAGTAATCAATAACATGAAAAAATGCTATTCCCAGAAAGTGATACATTGTAAATAGTGCAAGTCACATAGCAAAAAATGACACAAAGTAGCTGGACTAAACTCATAATATTTATTTTGTAGAATTCTTCGCTGAACAAATTGCCGGTATTCTTATGTAATAAATGCACAACGTTCATTTAAATCAGTTTTTTTTAATATGGTACATGATTTGAAATCATTTCTACGCAATTTATGCCCTAGTCATTTCGAGAAGAACTTTCCCCTGAAGCAAATTATTATCTGTCGACAAGGATCCAAGATCGTTGAATATTGATTGCGAAATTGGGCATTTCAGTCACGGTAGAAGCTAGAGCCAGGCATAATAAGTTTTCAATTCCTTTGAGGATTCCCTTTTAACAAGATATTTTCAACAATGTGGAGATAGTATGTAGGATTTGAAGCGTTTTTGAACAAGGCACTTTTGACACATTTCTTTTCAGAACCAATTAGCTTATTTAAGCTTGTGAAGGAACTTTTCCTTATATTGGTGATATATTATTTTGGAGTACATGGGGCTTTTGCTTTTTCCAAGAATTTGAAATTACGTTTGAAAAGTATTTTATGAGCATGGCCACATCGAAAGTATTTATTCAGTTTGTCTTTTTCCCACAATATTAAATGAAGCACTCGAGATTGTATTTAAAATTTATCTAATATGGTTTAAAGATCTAGGGTTCTTTAAGAAATTTTACGTTTGCTGCTTAAAAGACGACTTTTTTATATATATATTTTTTTTCTTTCGTTTTCTTTTTTTTTTAATTACTGCTTGCGTTCAAGACCTCTATTTATTTGGGGAAGATTTATAAATCTAGTTTGATAAGTTATTGTTTGAGAGTACTTATTCTGATTTTTAAAAACGTTAGATATCAGAATAATATTTGTAAGTGGCCTTTTTTAAGTGGTTAGGAAGGGTTTATTTATTTGTGTTTGACCTATGTGTTTGAGGTAATCTGTATATTAAATGATCTGAGCATTTTTCCATGTTAGGTTCACTTCACTTATAGTAAAAAAACGCCATATTGGCAAAAATTATGTTCTTATTTTCATACTCTACCAAGGTTCAAGTAAAAGATGTTGCTGAGTAGCTTATTTGCCAAAAACATTTTAATGAAGACAAATATGGAGAAATATAAGTGTCTTGCCTTTAGTGTACCTCGTGGCAACACAAAACTTACTCCAGGCATTGGCTATTGTTGAATAAACAATTATTTATAAAATTCTTAATATATATTTCTTATGATTACCAAATCTTTAAAACATTATTATTTCTTTTACAATGTGTATTCGATGGCGGAGGGAAAAAGGATTACTATTTCGAATGCTGGTAATAGTTGAAGGTTAAAACAGATAAATAAACAGGAAAAAACTTTTTTTTTAAACTCAACTACTGTGGGCTTAGTTAGTGTTGTTATAGACATATACTATTTTTGTTTAAATTAATTGATTGATAAAGATTTCACCTTCACTCTGTATACATATAGAATGTGTCATTAACGTCTCGAGTTTCGTTATTTCTGGAAACCTCATTATTATGACTAATTTACTTATTTGTTTAAATTTAATTTATGCATGTGTATTTTGTATTTTATTTCTTTAACAAATCCGCAAATATATTACAGTATTTAATTAACTAATTTGAAAGCACAAAGCAGGGGAGGAATAACAAAGAGATGGGAAAAGAAATAAAGAAATGCATTAACATTTTAGAGATAAACTAACATTATGTTTGACACTTTGTCTACGTAAATAATGCCTCGGGGGGCTGTAACTCGTTATTTATGTCTAAAATAAAAACAATTGTTCATACAAAAGAAGAAGACAAAAAAAAAAAAAAGAATTCCGGAATGTATTTTAAAATGTAGAGCAACATTGCTTTCCCACTTGGGAATTATTTGGCTGATACATTGGCGGCCATACTTTACTTTGCTTTATTTTTCGCTAAGGAAAGGCGTACAAAATAGGTTGACAAAGTTGATTTTTCCCCACTGTGGCCAACAATGTCGGAGAGGCCATTTATCACTTTGACGGATCGTTGCTAGTATGTTTCTATCACTGGCCTCAACGGGTGGGTCGAATACAAGGTTGAGGTGAGGATCATGAATTCGGAGGCAATATTCGAATATTCAGCTGCCTTCCTACAATGAATTTTACATTTTTGGCTGGCTTTTCCCGTACCATTCCTCATTCAAGATGGAGAATTTGAAATTCCGAAAAGGCCTCCGGATCGGAGCGTTTTATTTTTTCCGATCCCCCTTTTAACGCTTTCTTCGTGTTTTTCCAGACATTGGTGGAGATTTTTTTCTCCTTTTTTTTTTTCCTGACTGACACATACTATCGTGGATACTTCCATTTTTGACTTTTTTAAAATACTTCAGTATTCGTAAAAGGCTCATTATCGATAAATATTCTGCATGGAATGTTTCAGAAAAATAGGACTGTAAGTGAGAAGATTTCAAAAAGCAACATGTTTTTTTTTCTTCCTAATTTTTTCCCTCTCAGCGAAATACTTTTTTCTACTTTAGAACTGTTTGTAAATGTGCATCACTTTAATACAGTGTCAAACTTGGAGAAAAACATTTTTAAAAGCAGTATTAAGATTTAGGAAATAAATAACGAAAGAAAAAGCATCCAGTCTTCAAAGTTTTAGCATGCCTAGTGTTATGCACACAGTATGGACGTTTTTTTTTCAAAGATAAACTTATAACATTAGGTTTATCATGTCCATCATTTTTTTTTTTTTGGTTAAAGTATTCTTATTTTAGTTAATGCTTTTCTCCTTAATTATTTGAGGCAAAGTAATAATAAATTTAGATACTTGTCTAAGAAAAGTATTTTGTGATGAGTAATAAAGAGAACACCAAAAATGATTAATAAGACTAACAGTTTAGCATCGGTTTGGAGAGACATTTCAACGGTTAAATATCTTGAACATTAAATGGCATCGTGTGAGGATTATTCAGCAACAAATAAAATTAAGCGTGTTTTTTTTTTGACAAGGCATTATTTTTGAATTGGGAGTTTTTATTATTATCCCAAACAAAAAAGTTTTTAAATTATTAACTGAAAATAATTAATTAAAAAAATATCATTCGTATTTTTTCCCAAACTGAACAATTATAAGTTAATAAATTTTTGATGTGTTTATAATGAACCTCAAAAATTATAATTAGCTTACTACTCTTTTTTAGCATGATGGTTTCATAAATACTCGGCGCTATTTATACAGTGTCTATGCATTTAGCATTTTAATTATTCATATAAATGTTTTTATGATATTATTCCAATTCACACAATATTGAGCAAATAATAAGCAGTTATTTACTGTCCCTAATCCAGAGCTAAAGCAGAACATTATGCAATGTACCGACAGCCCGGTTATGTTATCCAGAGACTGCAGTTTCGTCCTCCTTTTGAACTCATCAGTCTGAAATGACTAGTAACCAAGATGAAGGCAGCTGCTATATCATAAAACCTAAGTTCACAAACTGGTAGTTAAAGTAGATATTTAGCTCACGAGGAAGAGACCTCAGCAATGAACCGATTCAAGTAGTAACTTGAAGGCAAAGGTTGGGTATTAAGGAGTAAGTTTTATTATATGCCTTTAATCCAGGGCTAAGGTAGAACTTCATGAAATATACTGACATGGTGGTTATACCATTGGATGAATCCTAGTTTAAGGTCCGGCGATAAATTATTAAATCTGGCAACCACATACTTATCATTGGATGATTGGATTGTTTGGCGATTTTAAGATAAATGATTGCAACCTTAAGCTACAGTCTGAAAAAAATCACCAAACCCAGACCCTAAAGTAAGAATTTACCATACCATTCAGTAATTGATGTTTCTGCAGCCTCTAGAGGGCAATATGCAGCCTAATTATTCTTATTTACACCATAAACGATGTAGCAGGACTTATTGCTACATTGGTTATGGTGCACTTGACGCGCAAAGTTGTACCTGTTTATGGTTTACTTTACTTATAGGTGAATGCTTGTCAAAGTCAATTGGGCTTCAACATTGTTCTCCTAGCGCGTTTGCCTTCAAGAGTTGATTGTTAAAAGCTGGTGTTATTGTTAGAAATATTATTAAACTATTTAGCATTCCACACCATTCTTGTGGATAGTTACTATCAAGTTAAAAACTTTCAGATTAGTGGTTAACTATTGATAAAGAACTTAACGCGGTTACGGGAGCATGAATCTTAAAAACCTCATAAAATTTAACTTAACAAAAAAACTTTCTTCATTTTAAATAGAATGAATTTCATAACATCATAGATAAAGAACTCTCAATAGAAATTTTTGCAACAGAGAAATTTATG
>JAXGGA010022283.1:0-15234 GCA_038373865.1 Uloborus plumipes | reverse complement strand
TTTGAGGGGGCGAGTTCCTTAATTATGAAGTACTACCTCAGTGTGGAACAAAACACATGTTGGTGAAAAGAAAACCATAAATGGGTTTAATATTTAGAAAAATTGGAGTTATGAAATAACTTACATTTTTACGACCAAAGCAAAAATACATCTTGGAGTCAAAAGGAAGATTTATTTCCTTCGATTCCCTGTGTCTTGTGCTATTTCCCAAACAACTAAAGTTGAAAATTCTTTCTTGTCCCGTGGTATTACGTTTGTGCTTCATCAATTTTTGTTGAAAATGAACAAACTCTTTTAGTTCGTTTTGAACGCGATCATTGATTTGTGTAAAACAGGGGTGGCCAACCTTTTTAAGGAGAGTGCTACTATCTAGAGAGAAAAAGCTCACCGTGCCACATTGTATTTTTCCAACAAACCTTTTTTTTTTAAGTTAAAAATAGATTTTAGGTTGGCTGACTATGTAATTCTTACTCAAATGAAACATTTTTCCTCGTAAATCTGAGCAATTGAAATCTAAATGATAATAAAGATAAAACAAGTCCAAACATAAGAGTTATTAAAGTTTACAAATACCTTTGTGCTAAAGATGTACAGAAAATAACAACGTTACAATGCACAAATGAGCAGGGATACTGCAGACACGTGTTTCGGCGTTACAAGGAACGCCTTTATCAATGCAAAAAAAGTTGTGAGCTTATGGATGCACAGACAAGCTCACAACTTTTTTTGCATTGATAAAGGCGTTCCTTGTAACGCCGAAACACGTGTCTGCAGTATCCCTGCTCATTTGTGCATTGTAACGTTGTTATTTTCTGTACATAAGAGTTATTGTTAATAAACACTTTTATGGGTTCTGTCAGTTGGATTATGCTTAAAAAAGAAACAAATAGCATCAAACATTCTATTCTAAAAATTAAGCAGTCTGTACTTAATGTGATTTATGAGTCTGTATCTTTTTTATCAAGTTTTTAATTTTAGAATTAGTTATTGAGAATCCTAAGAAGTTTAAGTGTTTTAAGAACTATCAATAAATATTTAACGGTATTTAGATTTTTCTGCATTCATAACAAAAATATTTGTTTAGAAGCGTATTTTGAACCAAATCTACAACAGCATCAGACTGCTAAAGTGTGTAAATGAGAAAAAAATTTTGTTGGTTCAAATTTCCAAATTTCTATACAACGTGGATGACTTTCTGTTGAAGCTCTTATATTTGATTACCAATGCAAAATGTCAGTAATTCTGATTCGGATTTCAGAAGGGTAACAAGTAGTGTCCTGTAGAGAAAAAGACGAAGAATTTGAAAAGAACAGCATTTTTTATGATCCTGAGAATCATAAAACCTAACACTGAACGTATACTAAAATAGGTGTAAAATGTTCTCCATATATCATTGGAAAATTATTAAATTTGGGTTGATACTTTCAGTATTAAATTTAATGTTTTATTTTTTTTCTCCTAAATAGAGAGAAAGAAACTGAAGTTTCATCATAAAAGAATGTAGATGGCCTATACCGGTTAAGGATTTTTTTTTTTTTTTTTTTGTACAATCATAAATTTAAAATTGCTTAAACGCCGGATAAATAAGGGATGAAATAGCTAAATTCATATGCTATTCTTCATTCCTAAGTAGCTAGTCCTCACATTGCTTTCCTTCCAGACATTTTAAAAAACACACTCCCTAAAATTCTAAAATCTTATGACTATTTTTCCTTTGGACAGCTATTGCACATTTCAAAGAAGGAGTAACTTGTCATGCTCTCCTCTTTCTCCTGGGAGAAGTTCACAAAACATTCAGAGCTCTAATTCGTAGTTTGTTAATACAGTGAATTCTACAGGGTCCCCAACAGAGAAAAGTCTTATTATTTGGCAAGGAGTTTGATAATTAATTCAACGATACTTTTGAAGTGTTTTCCCCAAATTATTTTCAAATAATGTAACAAAAACAATTTAAGGATCTTCATTTGTGCAACCATACCGAATTTTGTCCAATCTGGTTTCTTAATTTAGTTGCAGAGTTAACTTTTTTTATAAAATTTCATTACCCGTAGCTGAAACTATTGCAGATCAAGAATCCATTCTGCAGCATTGAAAGTATCATTCGTGTCAATCGCGAATATGCTTTACAAAGCATTGTCTGTAGCCACAGCTTTTGCTGAATGTCCGAAGCTAACGTTAAGTACTTTGCAATATTGTAGCTCAGACAATTTGCAAGCCAGCCTCCTGACACTTAATCGTCATAATATCATTATATTTATCATTTTAAGGGGGGGGGGGTTACCAATATTTTTGAGATCGATATTTTTTCCTCCATTTTGGAAGTGTTTCAAAAAGTCTTCGCGTGCCACTGTTACAGTTTTGCCGTGCCACATTGTGGCACGCGTGCCGCGTGTTGGCCACCTCTGGTGTAAAACATAAATTGAATTTACCACTTTTTAACATTCTGCGAAAAATATTTTGGGGTGCGACCGCCCCCTCTTGCACCCTTATTTACCGCCCCTGGGCAGGGGGGTCACTTGCCCCCCCCCCCCCTGACTTTGAGAAATCAATGTATTTACATTTAAGTGGACGTGGTTTTTTATGTTTTCCGATGAAATTGCATTGTGTTTGGACCCTTTGCCCCCCCCCCCCTTTGGAAAAACTTGAAATGACGGCCCTGACCTTTGGGCGGAAAAGTAATTTTTAACCCGTGAATGCCCATCGTCCCTTTGTAGGGACGGTCCAGAAAGTGTGTCTGAATTTTGCAAAAAAGAACATTTCAACCGAATGGTGAAAAGGTGTTCACTGATTACTTTGGCATTGTTTCAATTCATTATTAACAGATTGCAGCAGATAACCGTTGTAAGGTGTGTTCTGAAGCCGTTTTATTATGATCTTAACCAAGAATTGCATCTTTCACAATCAGAAGAACAAAAAGTTTTTAAAATCATTCCCAGCTTCCCAGTTTAGGTTCAATATGCTGCTTTTATTTCTTCTTATAAGATGTATTTTTAAATAGTATATCGTAGGTAGAAAAAAAAGTAAAAAAAAGTGTGGTGCCTGTTTTAAAAACGATTTTTCTTTTTTTAATAAAAAAAATTTAATTTTAACCAGTATACCAAATATCTTTGGAAAAAAAAATGTCAGGCATTAATTGGTTAAAATAACGGCGTTTTGTTGCACGTCACTTGCAGTGTTCTCTCCTCTGTCGGACATTACCAAAGATCGTTTAAAACAGCCGTTTTGAGCAACAGTTTCGAAAAAGTTCCGGGGGAGGGCCCCCCCCCCCCCGAGTCCCTTTTACTATTATTAAAATTTCGGAAACTTAACGGGGGAAAGACCCCAAACCCCTCTCTCTCACTAGCATTCCAAATATCTTCTAACGCTATGTTATTGGAGTTTCAATTTCCAAAAATTGCCTTGGGAGAACTGCCGAAGTCAAGATGTTGTTGGTTTTTTTTTTTTTTTTTTTTTTAATCATGGAAAAATCCGTACTTTGCAAGTAATCATTTTCTACTAACTTATTGATTACTCTTATTCATATTTTTAGTTTTATGTATTTTTCAATTTATACATAAAAGAGATTCTGATTTAGACATCTAATTAGAAAAATTTAATTTGTAAGTATCAAACATTCTTAACCAATCTTAAACTAAAAAATTCTATTTAAAACAAAAAAAAAATTTTTTTTTTTTTTTTTTTTTTTGTTTAAAAAAAATTGATTTTTATCCACCCTGATATAAAGGGAAGGGTTTGAGATTCGGGCTCTGGTCTGAATTTTTTTTTTTTTTTTTTGAAATTGAAGATCCAAGCATTTCTGATCAACCGGTCCAGGATATACTGTAACCAGGCTACACTGTGGAAAAAAAAAAATCAATCGCCCCTCCCTTCAAACATTTCTGGATCCGCCTTTGTGGTCAGCTGACCCTTTGACAACCCCCTGAAGCCGCTTATGCCACGCACATAGCATATTTCAGGGACCGCGCTAAGGATTTTAAGTTGCTAGCCAATAAATTAGCCAAATTTCAAAAGTCTTAGCCAAACTTCGAGAGTTTTAGTCAAAGAATTTTAATTGTTTGTTTTTTTTAATGTAAGTGTATTTTTCCCCCAAGTGAAAATTTCTGACAATTTTCCATTCGCCAATACTTTAGCCAAATCAGAATTTTTTTCGCCGAATTTTCTATTTTATCGCATTTGACGAGGTGTCGAACGCTTAGCGCGGTCCCTGATATTTAAATAAAATCACTTTGGTTTGCTATGGGAGTCATGTTGTACTTTCCGGTCAATGTGAAAGATTACATAAAACTCAACAATTTTGAATTTGTACATAATGCCACGATTCGTTCATCAACCCTAAATGAAATGCAAAGAGGGGGGGAAAAGAATACAGTCGAACCTGTTTATCTCCAACCCGCTTACCTCGAAAACCTCTCTATGTCGAAATTTTTCAATTTCCCTGCTTTTACAGCATAATTTTAATGTTTTTTTTCTCATGTTTATCTCGAACGATTTTTCCCGAAAACCTCTCTATCTCGAATTTTGACGGTTTTCGGGGACTCTTCTTGTGTTCGCTAGAAACTTATGGAATGAACTGGAAAGTTGTGGAAATGTATTCGAGACTATTTAAAGGCTGTAAATTTGAGCTAGTCTGTGATCAGCGTTTTTGCTGGGAAGTCTTTGTGCTTGATTATTCGCTTTGCGAATATGCTTTTAGCTCTGTGCTTTTAAGATAGTCTGGTAACACAGCTGTGTGATGTGTTGTTTGAGCTCTGTGATTCTTCCGCGTATTTGATTGAATTGCGTGGTTATACGAAGTTGAGTGAACCGTGATTGTTGATATGTGCCCAATTGCTGGATGCTTAGCAATTGAAGGGCTTGGAGGATGAAGGGGCTATCTAAGTTATATTTTAAAAAATGAACACTCTGGACGGTGGTCAGCAACGGACATATGTAAGCAAATAAAACTTGATACATCAAAAAGTAGATGTCATTGGACCCATTTCATGCTCACACTAACGACAGAACCAGAAAATAAAAAAGCTGCAGCACCTGCAACAATAAAACTTTGAACTTTAATTGCTCGCAATCTCTGTTTTGTCACATAACCCCTTTAATTGTGACCCGATCTACTGTAAATAAGCTTGAATATCTGTAAATAAATTTATTGCGCTTTCATCGAGATTTCGGCCGTCATTTAAGAAAGTCTGAATGACAATACATTCTTTTTAAGTATCCTCTTGACCGCACATTGGTTGGCTCAAGCTGTTAAAAAAGATTCTTTGCCACCCCATTCGAAGCAGTAAACAGAGCCCGATCATTCTGATGTTGGACATGGGGCACATTTCTATTTCAGGGCCACACCCCTTTCTCATATCAGTTACGAGTAAAAAATTCTTACAATACCAGAATGAAATAAAAGCTTTGTGCAAAGATCGAACTTAAAAAATAATAATAATGCTATCAAATTATTAAGAGAAAATATACGTCGACATACACAGTAGGCTATTAGTATGATAGTAAAACATACAGTAGGCATTTTAGTAAAATTTTCAGTAGGCGTTTAGTATTTAAGAGGCATTGGATGAAGTAAGGGGATTTTGCCCCCCCCCCCCCCCGAAATCTAAGAGGAGGGGCATGTGCTCCGCGTGCCCCTGCGGTAATCAGGCTCTGGCAGTAAGTTATTATGAAATGTTTTTGTACTTCAAAGTCGATGTATTGACTTTGAGGGCTTTTGAAAAGTTTTTGAAAATAACCCCCTCACGAGAATTATTTAATGAAAATTGTATGGCGGAAGGGGGGGGGGGGCACTTTTTACTTTTCAGTCTTCCTCCCAAAAACTACGCTGCAAAAATTGAACTATTGTTTTCCAGTTTTATTCTGGCAGCCGCGGTTCCAATTTTTTAAAAATGCACAGTAATAAACTGTTCAACTAGCAATTTTACAGTTTATTGCCGTAAAATTTAGCAGTATTATACTGTAAAATGTACGGCAATAAACTAAAATTAGCAATTTTACAGTTTATTGCTGTAAAATTGGTAATTTTGCCGTTTAGTACTATAAAATTAGCAATATTTTACAGTTTATTGCCATAAAATTAGCTGTATTATACTGCAAAAACAACATTCAGTTTTTACAGTGTGTGTGTGTCCAACCCTGGTTGGAAGCAGTTTACTTCCAATGTGTTTAGAAACAAAAGAAAGGGGACTTTGGTGTATTCTCCTTCCCCCACGAGCCACCAGTTGGGAGGAGAGAGCGTGCCACTCAACTCATCTGACATTTTGGTTCTGCCAGCCCAGAGGTTGTGAGTTGCGACCTCAAATGAGAACGAGAAGCATTTCTTGTGGATTCTTCCTACTTTTAAAATGTTTTCTATCACACAATTTAAAAACCATTCTTTTTATTTCCCTTCTCTGCGACATCGATTCTAAGGTGGCAAGGTAACGGCGGTCAAACTGAAAAATAGGTACAAAGCGACACTAGTGTATGCAATGCCTAAAACAGTTCAATAAAACAGCACTTGCATTTAAATTGTAACTTGATAACATTAAGTGCGAAAAAATGACGTATTTTTCTGCGATCAGATCAGTATCACCCTAAACATAGTGGTAAACCCCCGCGAATAATCGGGAGTTTACTGTATTACTAATGTACTTGCTTAGCTGTCATTGATTGTTTTAAAAATTGCTTGAAATCCTTTAACTACAGTAAGTAGGGGGGGGGTCAAAAGAAACAAATGAGTGGGGAGTGGTAGTAGGAGGCAGCACCTCTGAAGCCTTTTTTTTTATTATTATTATTGAATTATTACAATGGTAAAATGATCTATTCAAAAAAAAAAAACAAAATTCGAAATATGGCCTAAAAAATTAAGCCGGATGGGCACCGTAGACATCCGCCTTCCGATTCTAAGTTCCATTCTGATGAAATAATCTGAAAAAAAGTTCATTTTTTTGGAATTAGCCACTTTTACTTTCGAAAAGTAAATCAATCCACTGAGTAAAAAAGGATTTCAATCGTTCATTAGACTTTTACTCTGAAAAGTGAGTGGGCAAGGCCCCTTTCCTTTTAAAAGTGAGGGGGTTCTCCTCAGGGCCGCCAAGAGGTTTACCGGGGCCCCGAGGCAAAGTACTGACATGCGCCTCCCCCCCCCCTTCAAAAAAAATCTTCAATACTAAGATATCTTACATTCGGTGCATAGAAGAAAAATAATAGTATTTCGTATTTGCTAATTTTCCTTCCAATTTTATATTTTTGTGTGTTTCATATTTTTATAATCTGCTCGTGTGCTGTACTTAAGTATGCTATGATATAAATGCATATGAAATAAATCAGAAATACATAACACAAATTTACAAATAATATTCCTACTTCAATTTACTAATAACTATTAATAATTCTATCACTACTTCACAACATTAATAATACATATTTACATAAATTACACATGTATGTGTTTTAAAATCCTTTGAAAAAAATTACATTTCTTGACTATTAAAAGCGTTATTCCTCACTTTGAAAGTTCATTAAAACTTTCCATTGTACACGTAAGAAATGCCTGGTAAGTACTACAGAAGATAGCCCCTTAAGGCATTGGGCTACAAGCACTCGTTGCGTTATTGTGGACACATGTAGATGCGAGATGTTTTTGTTTTGCCTACACAAAAATAAAGTTCAGTTAACCAAAAAAACTGCCTTTTTTTCTTTAAAACTCGCATCCCGGGCCCCCTCTTGGGCCGGGCCCCGGGGATTTTGCCCCTGCTGCCCCCCATCTCGGCGGCCCTGGTTCTCCTGCACGAGCCGCCTATATCTAACGGGGGGGTGTGGAATTCGGGCATTTAAAAATTGCAATAATGACCTCAAATTTCCCGAAACGTCCGACAATATGTGCCGGAGAATGACTTTTCGGGAGGTCACAGTGACCTCCCACTGGGACGAAATCGAAGTGAAATCCTGGCAACGCCAACAGTCCAGGGACCCAAGATGGCGGACGGGTCGGCCCGGCTTCTTCAGCATCATCGAAGGCCACTCGTTCGCTTTCTCCGCTCCCAATCAAGTTCAAGGACTCCCGATCCGGTTCTTTGGGTCAGGAGTGGTCATCTCCCCCCCCCCCCCCCCCTTCTCTTTCTCACGCAGGCGTGACGGATTCTCTTCATCTTCTGCACACCCGTCACAACGAAATAGGAGGTGGCCAGTCCCGTTATTACGACGAAATTCCCGTCGCAACAAGATGTGCGCTTCTTTGCAGTGTGCGGTCCCTCAAAGTGCGAAGCAGAATCTGATTTCAATTTTAAGCAATCATGATGCTTTAAATATTTTTTTATTTCGCACCCTAGTTTGTTTGTTCTCGCAACTCGTGATTTAGTTCTAAACTAAAAAAGGCAGCATAAAACGCAAATGTTTAGAAAACCAAGTACCGTAAAATTGGGTGTATAGGAACAGCGGGGTCAATCGGAACAAAACTTCCCGACCGTTCAACGAAATTCTTCATAAATAAACTATTGGGTATTTTTCACCATGAATTTTTTTTTAGTAAGGTAAGATCATAGGAAGTAGGAAAAAATTACTTTTGTCAATCTGGCAACGCTATTGGCTTCTAAGGAGGGCTGCACGTGGAATGCTAGAAAACATCACATTTCCATAGACTGCAAAACTTCATATGCAAGAACAAACCTTCTTATATTTAAAAACTAAGAGTGGTATGTTTCAATTATACATGTATCTGAACAACAGAATACCGCATTAGAATTTACATTTTTTATAAATTGTGTCATAAAAATGAAGAATTCTGAAAAATGCCATAGAAAAAAAATTTGCGGGGTGAATCGGAACACTTAGTTCTGTTGTTCCAATTCAAACTTATTTGAAGGAAACTGTTTGAAAAATCAAGATTCTAACCCCAATTCTTCTAATCAAGACAAGGACAAGGATTTATTACTGTTTATCCCTTCTCGTGAGCAACTAGATCTTAGAATGACAAACAGTTGCAGATTTCAAAAGATTTTTTCTCCAGGAGACTTCTTTTTACTTAAAATACGAGGGGGAAAGTCACATAGACTTTATGTAGTAAAAATCCAGCACACAGACAGTGATGAATAAGCGGAAAAATCTTTCAGGACAATCCCCGAAACCCAGAGATTTCAAGAAACTAAAGAAAAGGCAGAGTTCATCCCAGGAGATGTTATGAAAAAACTTAAGCCAAGTCACAATTGCTAGTTTTAAGGACAAGTACATATTTGTGGACGACATGAGTGACTTCCATTCATGTTAAATCTTTGTATTTCAATTCAAAAGCATTTCTTAAAATTACTTTTCATTTTTCATAAGTTCAAAATTATTTTGAATTTTGACAAATTATACACGTTTACTGGTATTGAAATTATGCATTTATTTTACAGTAATTATCTGTTCTTATTCTCCCCCATCAATATTACTCATGTTTGTGAGACCTATTACAGGTTAAATGGAAAAAAATAAAAACTTTAACATGTGTTCCGATTGACCCCTATCAGCGGGGTGATTCGGAACACCCATAATTTCCTATATATTTTAATAATAATTGTTCAAAATGCTTTGTCTTCGCTTGGAATATCAAAAGTAAAGCAAGACCGAAGTTTTTACCCAAAAAATCAAATTAAAAAAAAAATCTTAACTACTTTTTTTACAATCAAAGCTGAAAAGTGTTCCGATTAACCCCATTTTACGGTATTTTTTTTTTTTTTTTTTTTAATTTCTTAACTCGGGAAGTTAGAAATAAAAATTAAAACAATATTAAAATTAGTAATTGTTAAGCCACATAATAAATCTGGCATTTAATAATATGGGAATATGTTATGAATATTCAAATATGGGTGGTTACAGCTTAAGAAATATGAAGTCATCACACAGGTTAACTACTTTTTACGAATTTCCTGTGAGTGCTCTAATCCAACTTTTTCACTTGGCCATCTTGTTTCGCCGCTGTTAAAAAACATATTCCCTGTTTCAGTTTATCACAGGATTTTTCCCAGCAATGCAATGCATGCAAATATAGCCTGTAATAGGAAAATGTAGTGAGTAGAAATAAAAAAAAAAAAAATAGCAGTTCAAAGAATGAAATAAAAAAATAATACATGCATCGATACTTTTCTCCTCGGCGTCATGCTTTTACGTAACCTCTGAGCAACAGTTTTGAATTAAATGGCTACTAATTTAATTGGAAAATAAATGTTTATCCAGTGGTTCCCAACCTGGGGGCGATCGCCCCCAAAAGGGCAATTTGACTCCTCAAAGGTGCGGTAAGTTCTAAAGGGACGATGAGTATTTAGAAGAGAAAACCGTAGCAATAAAAGGGGTAGCGAAAATCGAAATCGTAAACATGTACGAAACCGGTTGTTAGAGTTCAGACAATGAATCACAAGTTAAGAAAGAAACAAATTAAAGTTCAAGAGTTTCCTCCTTGCACCTCGGATGAACCTTAGGAAGTATTTTGTCATTCATTGTCAATTTTATGAATTTTCAGATTTTCAATTTATTTTCTTTCAAATTTTTAGTTTCAATGATTTTAATTCCCCCAGATTCCAGTGTAGAAAAGAAAATAATTTCTTGAAAAATGTACTTCTGTTTTTTGAAAAGTACGTCGATGATCTTAGTTAAATGTTACTCTTCAAATGCTTTGTAAAAGAAAAAAAATTAACTACTTTATTTGTTTATCAGTATTTTTAGTTTAAAAGTGATTGGTTATGATTGCTTTATTGCGTACATTTTACTTCAAATTAAAGATAGGTACTTATATTTTTAATAATATCGATGTTCACTTTCGCAAACTTGTGTTTTTTTTTTTTTTTTTTTTTTTTTTTTTTTTTTTTTTTTTTTTTTTTTTTTTTTTTTGAGGAAGAAAGGGGGGGGGGGTAGGTGTCAGTCAGCGTCTTGAAGAGGGCGAGGAGCTCAAAAAAGTTGGGAAACACTGGTTTAAGCTATAAGCACTCCTACATTAGTTCTCCCCCCTATCCTGCCCCCATTCAAAAGTAATCACGTTAACGTTAGACACAATGTTAATTATGTTAGGTGTTAATGTAATTTTACAAACAATAATATGAAACTTTGTTCAAAAAATTGGATAAATTACAAAACTAATTTGCCAGAACGAAAAAAAAAAAATCTCCTCTGGAAGATAAATTAGTGACTATTTCCAAAATCGGAATTGTAAAAGAAAGAAAGAAAAGAAAACCAGTGATTGTGAAATTGGTAGAATTAAAAATAATCATCTTGATAATTAATAGGCAAGACCGATTAATCGGTAATCGGCCAATTTGCTTATCGGTGCACCTCTAGTTTTTACTACAATTTAACTGTTATTATGTTTAGCTATCGTTATTAAGACATTTTTAACTAGTTTTGAGTATTTTGTAATATCTAGTTGAAAAGTTTTTTCATAATTGCTCTAATTGGTTTGAAAATGATTGAATACCATAATTTTAGCTTTCGTATTAGCCATTTGAAAAGCTAAGTAGAAATAAAGTTGAAAAATTGTTCAATTTATTTGGTATTCTAGTTAAATATTTTATATTTTAAATATATGTATGAGACTTTTAACATTATTTAATTTGAATGTGCTTCGGGATGGAATCGGCCCCTTTGTACAGATGGGGAATGTGGGTCAAAGTGAAATGGCAAAATATTTTCAGTTTGCAGCGCCACCTATCTAGTAATATTTTAACTAAGTCCCCTATACATGCAAATACCTATACATATCGGAACAAATTTCCGATACCTTCATTTTGAAATAGATCAGCTATCTTAACAATTTCACTCTGCCCGCGTTCCCCATTTTTTCAGCTAACGACAGCTTTAAATAATTTATTTTTAGTACAAAAATTCAAAATTTTAAATAAATAAGTATAAAAATGAAAATTATAAAAATCAAAAATAACTTTCATATTTTATTATCAATCTGTCTTCTATTGTCAAATTTCAGACATTTCATTGGAAAATAGAATAGGTAATAATTTGGATTAAATATATATATATATTGATAGATAGCCATTAAAATCATATGTAGAGTTCAATGTGTGCATGTTAAAAAATTAAAGAAGAATTGTAACCTATTAGGCTCAATTACGCGTTGCATTTTGATCATCAACTAGAGAAAAGTACATTTAGCAATAAAATAGACTTCAACAAACGCATGCATTTCGGTGCAAAATATTTTTTTAGTTTTCATCTGAACCTCGAAATAAATAAATCAATATTTAAGGAAATAAATAATTACTGAATAGTTGTTCTCAAAAATGAGAAAATCCTTAACTTGGAAGTAAGAATATTTTATGTTAGCTGCAGAATTATTGAACTCTCATGTTTCCATACTTCCATTCAATGAATGCCGCTTTAGACAGCTATTTTAATTTTCAGAAGTTTTACTTTATATTTTAATGTTGAAACAGTGAACTTCTTATCTGTTAGATCTTCACTTCAAGCAGGGGCGCCCCGAACTAAAATTTTTGGGAGGGGGGAAACGATGAATTTGCCGAATGAAGTTCCAATTTTGCCGAATAATAAAATACAAGTATGCACTTTGCACACGTATCGTACAGTGCATAACTTTTAGTGGGAGCAAACATTAGGCGTCTTTTAAAAAACAATTCTAAAAACTGAAAATAACAAATAATCTCAATGTTGCAATAGTGTCTTCAAATTGCCGAATCGTTAGCGAAATGTCCCGAATACGGAAATTATTGGGAGGTCACGGTGAACTCCCGTGACCTCCCATCGACGACGCTCCTGATTTCAAAATGGTATTAGCTTTACTCGTCCAGGGCGGTAACCAGTCTTTTATTTCGAGGAGGGTTTCACCGAACACTTTTCTTTCGAATTCTGTATGATCAATAAAATTTTATGTTTTTCGTATGTTCTGTCACTTTTTGCTACAATAGTTCATTTTAATGGGAGGGTGCCGCTTCTAGGGTCTTCACATGAGCAAATGTAAAGGATGCCGAATCTATTAAATGAAGGGAAAAAATCTAAAGTGTACACAGCATAATTTCCCCCTTGTTAAATATTCGATTGTATTTTTAGTGATTCGGAAGAATAGATCCGTATACTTAAATTCGAAATAATACACACCTCAAATTCATATATTTTTCGACATCGACAAAATGGGGTAAAGATACAGTTCAGCACTTTTACATTTTAAGAATTTTGATACATGTTCGTTAGGGTCAGCTGTTTAAAATTTGAAAGAAAACGCTGTATTGTTTTGTTAGAGATGACAGTTCTAATAACAATAATAAAAATAAACGCTGCTTATAAAGCACTCTTTTGTATAATTATTCAGTATTTCAAATATAATTAAAAAATAAATAAAAGTTATTTTTTTTTAGCACAAAAAGGTTAATGAGTATTTTCTGGAAGTTTCGAAAAATTTTGGAGGGGGTTTGAACCCTAAAAACCCTTCCCTTAAATACGACCCTGTACTCGTCATCTGTAAAATCTAATCGAATAACAGGAAGTAAAGAATACCAACCGTACATGTTGCGCCACCGTTCGACAAAGTTTGTCCCATGTCCCTGCCCCATTGTCTGGGGACTATCTTCGGTTATTGAAATTGTGTTTGATTTTATTTACTAATTTTATTGTGTAAGTTAAAAGATTCCCCCTGCTTTAAAATATGGTTCGACATGAATATAAATAATATTTTAATTATAATGTTATTTGGGTAGTAAACTACCTGCCAGTTTTGAAAAATTTAAACTTTCTTGTTGTTCCCTGTTGCTTTTAAGTAGGCGTATCAAGTTCAGAAATTTTGCGTCATCTGCATGGAAACCGTACGAAAGAAAAACAGCTCCATTCTTATTAATGTTATCGAATGAGGGCTACGCTTTTTTTTATATCATCATATCTCAGTTGTTTCTAAGCGTTTTCTAACAAATCTAGTACTAAATAGATCGTTTTGGCAAGACCTGCCATCATGAGAAACAATTATATAAATACTTCAAAAAGCATTTATTAACTCGCGAGAGCTCGCGCCGTTATTTGTCACAAAAGCGCTAGCGCGGGGTCGAAAACGACCCCAGTGTTGTTTTCTCTCTTCCTTTTACTTTTTTTCACGACTTTTTTAATTTATGGAACTCATTTATGTTTGTTAACTAACAAAGACTTCTACAATTGTTCGTTTTTGATTTGAAATACGCAAAGAAAAGCTTTTTTGAGTTACTACGAAAATGCTCCAGCTCTCAAACATACAACTAACATATTTTGCGTTTAATTTTGGCCCAAGAGAATGAGTTATTATGTTTCGAGTTGGAGCACGAACAATAGCTTGAAATGTCGTGTTTTTTGCAAAATAGTTTTTTTTTAACATATTCCAAGATGTCATCTATATCAGGATCATCAGAAATATTGCTTCCAGAAATTTCGCTTTCACTGACATGATCACTAAAGTTTTCTTTTTCGCTGAAATATTCATCGTCTGTAATGACATTTTAATCACTTTAAATATCAGCTAGTAATTTGCGGACTCACTGATGCGTTGGCATGTTTCTTTTTTTTTTTTTTTTTTTTGTAATAATTAGAACAAAGCAATTGAAAAATATGGGTTTTAAAAGCATGATCATAGCAGCAAATCACGCCTATGCACTCAAAATCATGGCTAGAAGAAGGATTGTTGAAAATTACATTGTTTTCACGAACTTTTTCGAAATCCACTGAATGAATGCATTGAAACTAACACCAAACATGTACTCCTTTTCGAGAATTTTACTGACGTCAGTACTCGCGCGGGGTCCTAAACGACCCTACTCTTAAAACACTCCCCTTGTTTACAAGAATGGAAAAGGTTTGAGAAAATACCAACATACTCACATCAATCAAAGACACCATTGCAGCTACCAAAAAGATGGTTTCCTTATGTGGCTATGAAATTAAAACAAATGAAAAACAAAAATGACTGGGGTCGTTTCCGACCCCGCGCGAGCTCTCGCGTGTTAACGTGGATTGAAAAAAAATTAACGGACAAAGTAATTTTAATCGCTTGCTAATTGTTACAAAAACCATTGTTGCAAAAGCTAATTGGGGAAAAAAGTCCACAGCGCCGTAACTATGACAACCATGAGGGGTGCAGATAGTGGAAAATTCATATTTCTTTCATACGCCAGCTTTTGTTACACAGGGTATAGTTTTTTTGTTTCATTCTAGGCCTTTTATAAAAGGGCCCGGCACCCAATCTTAAGTTCGCCCAAACTTTGGGAAACCTTTTTCATTTTTTTTAAACTTTCTTTTTTCACT
>JAXGGA010022282.1:0-15237 GCA_038373865.1 Uloborus plumipes | reverse complement strand
GAAGATATGAAACATTTTTGAAAAAACGGCAATTTTATTTGAAGGGTTTTTGCTCATAACACGCAGAGTTTTTGATCAAAACCTTATCACAACTTCAGGAAAGATGACAAAATACAAGAGAAAGAACATACTAAAGCGGTAAATAAAAATATTAAAAATTCGATGAGATATGAACGTTAAAAGGAAATAATTTTTCACGGCGCATGCGCGAACGACAGAAATTTATAACTACAAAAATATTGTAGCCTGATTTATACTGCATCTTATAAAAAAAGTTCCAGTTGAATATCATGAAAAATGAAAAAGATATCAGCGATCTAGTGAGCTGTATTTCATTCATTTCGCAGACAATACATAAATAGTGAGGGTCTGTCCACAAAGAGCTATTTTTAAATTAAAGGTTATTGCGTCGTCTTTCAAAACCAACGTTTCAGAGGGTGTCTGGATACTTTTGGAAACGTACGTATAAGGTCTTTTTGGCCGAACAGACGAAATGTGACTTCTATGCCGAATATAAATTTTCAAACTGTATACAATTTAACATTGAAAAAAAATGATCGATTGTCACCACACTATTTGTGGACAACCCCTCACTATTTATGTATTGTCTGCGAAATGAATGAAATACAGCTCACTAGATCGCTGATATCTTTTTCATTTTTCATGATATTCAACTGGAACTTTTTTTATAAGATGCAGTATAAATCAGGCTACAATATTTTTGTAGTTATAAATTTCTGTCGTTCGCGCATGCGCCGTGAAAAATTATTTCCTTTTAACGTTCATATCTCATCGAATTTTTAATATTTTTATTTACCGCTTTAGTATGTTATTTCTCTTGTATTTTGTCATCTTTCCTGAAGTTGTGATAAGGTTTGATCAAAAACTCTGCGTGTTATGAGCAAAAACCCTTCAAATAAAATTGCCGTTTTTTCAAAAATGTTTCATATCTTCAGAAGTAAGAGTGGTACGTTCATAAAAATTTGTACAGTAATTATACATAGTATGCTAATTAATTACTGAAATTGATAGCTTATTCCGAGCTATTTTCGAAGAGTTATGGTCAAAAAGCGGTTTTTCTTTCAACCCCCTTATTGTCGTCCCCCAAATGCAAGGGTAATTTAATTTCAACTTGGAAATGTTCGGTGAAGTCTATATTTTGTATGACTAAAGTTAAAGAACAATTGATCACTTATTTCTCGAGCTATATGTAAGAATGTAAATTTTTGAAAGCGTCCGGATACTTTTGGCCACCTAGTGTATCTGTCTTTTTGCAATGATTTTGATAGACTCAATTTTGCTTTTCGCGATATTTTGGCCTTTTCGCAATAAGAGATATTATATGTAGAGATATTATATGTATTATATGTAGAGATATTCACTCTCTAAATATTAAGTACAAGTCCCTATTGTTGGGGCAATGCAGAAGAGAAAAATGGAGATCCTAAATCACATGTCTGCGGATCTTTTTTCCAAAATGCATTTAAACACTTTATGTTTGAGAATTGAAAGAAACAAATTCATGTTTTATGCTTTTGCTATCATATTAAGACTTGAAAAACGATGACTCAATTATTCTGTGAGGAAACATTAAACTTAAATGCGATTCGATGAAAACGGAATGCCCCCTCCCCTGATAGAAAAGAGAATTTGAGTAAAGAGCTCATGTTATTAAAGGAAATGTACCCTCCCTCCCCCGGGTTAGATAGACACCCTGGACTTATTTACATTGAGATATCAACTGTAATTGTTCTTGCTTGGGGACTTTAACCTTTATTGATAGACATATTTACATTGGGATATCAAAGTAAATTTCTATTTTTCTCAATCTAGAATCAACTTTTGCCAGTTCTTTCTTGATTTCTGGAGGTATGTAAGATCAAACAAAACACCCATAAACCCTCATTGTCCGTACATGTATAAAAGTTCAGCGTTGTCACTAAATATTCGAAATTAGTATAAGGGACTCTATTTAGGGCATATTGTTTTGTGAATTGTTTACATAAATTTAAACCACCATTTGACCATGCTGCAGTTGACTCAGAAGTTCAAAAAAAATAAAGGAATATTTTTAAACAAATAAAGCAAATATTTATTTAATAATAAAGCTATTCCCTTTTTGATTAAAAAAATATTTTAAATATTGTAATCTCTTTGGCAATGCAAACGCTTTGTATTAAGATGCAAAGAGGAGATTATATTTACGTTTATTAACTCTGTGGCAATCCTATTTTCTTGCATTTAAGCAATGCATTTATGCTTACATATATGTATATTTTTTTGTTGTTGTTATCAAATGTTCTTTTAAAAGGTTTTCTGAATTTGCGTATAAGTCTTTTAAAAACCACAAACTGGCTTACCTTTTTTATGCCATGCTTTTCAAAGAAAAAAAAAAGAATATTAAGGCCTTTTAATCAATTAATGAACGTAAATCCTGGAGATTTATTAAGTCTTACATTTAATGTGCATAAAACCATGTATCCCTGTTTATTTGTGCCTTCTTAACGTTGTAATTTTCTCTACATTATTAATGTGTTTGATTTTTTTTTAAATACCAGACACATGTATTATTTAAATCTTTATTTTTTTCAGGAACACTTAAAACATTACTTTTTTCTTCGAAATATTTGTTTTCTTACTTGCTTGCAAATATTATAGTTAATTACTTTTAAGCGAAAAAAAAATCTACTCACTTTTTTAAAAAAATATATTAAATAAATTTGTTTTCCCAAAAGAAAGAAAGCACTGTCCCTATACCAATGTAAAAGCTAAATGACTACAAAATTATTTCTATACTGAATATATCTTTACACTATTTTTAATTTTTTAGTCTTAAAAAATAAAAAAAAAACTTGCCACGAGTTCCATATTTTTAAAAGGAAAACAGACATTTTTAAAATAAAGAAAAGACTGCTTTGCCATTAAGCATTTGCTTTAAGATAGCAAAATTGGTGTTCAAAAAAATTCTTTAGTACATATATTTATGAGTACTTTCAGATGCAGTTAAAAGCAAATATTTGAAGAAAGTGAAACCAAAATTTCATTAGCATATTAATTTGAAATGCAAAATAAAACATTAAATCTTTCATCACCTCACTTATCACATATAGGTGACGCTCATTAAAAAAATAAAAAAATAGCCAAGATGAAAAAATGTAATTTGATAACAAATAATGTGCATGCATAGTTTCAGGCAACTTAGAACATAATTAGCAAAACGCTTTTACTAATTAAATGCAGTCTAAATACAATAAAGTATGAACTATTTCATTATTTTGTTTTTATATGGATACATGCATTTTACAACAAAAATAAGGGAAAATAATTTGTTTCAAATAAATATTTTTTTTGGATATCGATCTGAAAATCCACTGCCGTTTTTTTACTTTTTAAAATCACGATTTTACCGGTTTATTGTTTCGAAATATTTGTTACACCTTTAAAGACGGTGCAAGTATTGAACCTCACTTTAAACTTTATCCCAAACTTTGACAAAGATATATTATTATGCAAATGTACGGAAATTTACAAAATGGATCATTCTCTGAAAGTTAGACTTGAAGATGGATTGGCACACATGGGGAAGATCATATTTTATCAACGGTTGAAAGGGTAGAATGTTTAATGTGTTAGTTGAACCGAAAGACGGTAGATCTAGCGTATGTGGTTTCGATATTGACATATTAACGAATTGTTTCGTATAAGGTAGGCGAACTTTCTAAAAAAAAATCTTTAATATTCATTACATCTTTCTAAAACTTAAAATTCTTGTTTAATATGACATCAATAACGCATTTTGACAATTTAGTTGTGAAAAGAAAAAACAATAATATTTTTTTTTATATTTGCTTGCAACTTAACTTGACACTGACGTCGCTACGCGCGGAAGAAAAACCGAGTTAACAGAAACCTTCTTGGCGAATTAGAAGAGACCGCTAACTGTGTGTGAATTGGCTAGCGAGTCGATTTTTTTAATGGAAAAAAAAGGAAAAAAAAAAAAAACTGGTCTGCAAATTGTTCGTGTAAAATAAATGTTAAAAAAATATCTTTGCTGTTTTATGGTGAAATACGATCGGAAAGCTGCAGTTTAAAGAGCAAGAAATTAATTGTCTGAAAAACAAGTCAGGTTTGTTTATGGACTAAATATCATAGCGCGAAGCGCAGTTTGGCTGCTGCACATATTGATATGTTATCATTGAACGCGGATACTATGCTCCTTACGTATTTATATTCTTAGTATTACACAACAATTTTTGCTTACTGTCTCATTTTTAATTGAGTGCAATAATTAAAATATTAATTCTTGTTTTGTACTGGTAGCATGAGAACAGAAGACATTTCTGATTTCCTTATAGCAAATAAGTAATATGAAGCATGGTTTAAAACATGGTAAACATGTTTTTAGTTAAGCTGATGTTTAAAATAAAACCAACTAATGTAATCAAATATTAAATCTCAGAATAATCTAGAAATTAGCTGCTTTTCATATTGTATCCTAATATTGTAATGTATTTCTAAATATTTTCTTAATTGAGAAGTTGCTAATTTAAGTTGAATGTATTCGTCATCTATACGCCTATAGTCTTACTTATGGCTCAGTTTTATGTTTTACATAAAATATTTAATCCATTTAATTACTGTTTATATAAATAATAATTAAATGAAAAATGAGCTTCTTTTTAAAAAAAGTAACAAGTGAAATCGAAACTTAATATCTTTCATCACAAGTGGGTGTGTAAGGAATGGGCGGGCACTCCTCGTAATTTGCTTGATAAAAATGATATTAAGCTCTGCTTCAATTTACTTTTTTTAAACTCTCCGGATATTCTATAATCCTGGACTACTACTATTGATCTTAATCAATGTTTACAAAATAGGTTACATGGCTTTGTTAAAGTAATCAAGTACCTAGCGACCTAGTCCCGCTCGGTTAAAAAGAAAGAGTTTTGTAAAACGTGTTTTTTTCTAAAATGCGAAGTACTTACAATACATGCAGTACCTTCTGCATTAACCCAAGCTTAGGGGCGGGTACTTACTGCTTCGAAGTACTTATTTAGGTAAACTTAAAAAGCATTTTAAAGTCATTAGTTGCAATTACTCATTTAAAACGGCCGTAATTTATTTTAGAATACACAACCTTATTTGGACAAGACATCATCATCACAACCTTATTCAAAAGATGCGCACCGTAAAATCACACTACAATAACTTTATTTTGATCGATCTCTTTACATTTCAAAATCAGTAACAATTCTAGCGTTGCCAAAACTCGTTTGCCAAATACCATAAAAATTTAAATTTATGCTGATGTGATTAAATATGAAACCGGAGAACAGGAACACTGCATCCATTCTCATCAACCTCTCCCGCGCCTTCTTCGCCAAATGAAATGAAAAATATGAAATCCATTGTTATAATGAAACGTGGTTGCTATGAAACAGTAACAATCATTGTAATCATAAAGAAAATCTTGAAAAAAAATCTGGTATGGACCCCACACTACTTCCTTTTGCGTGTAAATTCCTTAGTAGTTGCCTTAAATGTTAAAAAAAGTGCTTGGAGTGAGCAAGGTAACAATTCACTGCCACGAAACAATGCAAAAAATATTTTACCATGGTTAATTTTTTAAATATTGCTGATTTTAATATCATTCAGTGAATTTTTCGCAAAATATTGCCAATAGCGCCAAGTTGAACCCAAATTCAAAAAATAATTTTTTCGCCAAATTTCTCACCAACTTGGCGATATGTCGCCAACTTGGCGTCAAACACTTGGGCGACCAAAAGCTTGGCTACATATCACCAAGTGGTCGAGCCAATTCATATCACTTGAGTCTGCATTGAAATTAACACTGATTTACCCCAAAAAAGGGGTAAAACACCCCCTTGGGAACATTCGAATGCAACTATAAGGGGAGGTGCACAACTAGACCATCCTCAGAGCCTACATACCAAGCTAGAAGTTTCTAAGGCATATAGTTTTTGAGTTATGCGACCCACATACGCACATACATCCGCACATACGTACATACAGACGTCACGAGAAAACTCGTCGTAAATAACTCAGGGGTGGTTGAAAAGGATTTTTCGGCTGCTTATATGCTGGTAGGTACATATGCACGTGCTGACAGGTCAAAAAAAATTACTGAACATTCATTCGGGGGTGAGCAAAATCAAAATTTAGACTCAAATTTGAGGGATTTTTTTTTTTTTCGCGATCATAATACTTCCTTTATTACGTAAAAGGAAGTAAAAAGCTTCTCAAACTTTTAATGAAGGCACAAAAAACGTGTTTTTTTGTGAAAACTCGCGTTTTTACAGAAAAAGATGAACTCAAAAACCAAAACTTCATCTATCTACAAAATTTTATCAAAATCGTTGGAGCCGTTTTTGAGATCCGAAATATATACAAGAATTGCCCGTTTAAAGATATAAGATGTAGCAAAAAATGAAATTTTTTGCCTGAATTTATAGCTATATGTAATATAATATGACTTTAAAAACATTCTGGTATGGTAGGTGATAAAAATTAACTTTCATTTTTTTTTTGTTAGTGTCAATACTATGAATGTTTCAAGAATGCCAAATGTTTCACATAAAAAAGAAAGGGAGACAGGGGTAACATTTGGCCCTTTCATCCAATAATTCTATATAGACTGTGGGAATACATTTCTGTCATGCGAAACACGGATTCCATTCGTCATGTTGTCTTCATGAGCCCGCATTTGATCCGATTCCAATGAATAGTACTATTTGTTCAGAATGAAGATGTCCAGGGCATCGAATACGGTGTCAGTTGAGAAAAACTCTGAAAAACTAAGAAAGTGGAAAATTTCATGTAAAGACTAAAAAAGATGTTACTGCTACAAAAGTTTAGTTACAGATCTTGTGGCACATTAAAATCTTTAAAGCAGTGTTTCAGCAATACCGGAAACATGTTGACTGAACTACGTATTGTTTCAAACTGGATTCTAAAGAAATAAATGCTTATCTTCTATTTTTTTTCAAAAATGATATGTGGTCTGAATTTAAACTTCATTGATAAAAATGACTCTAGATTTTGACCGAGTTGCTCTTAATATTTATAGCAAAGCTTAATAGTTATCAGTATTTGTTGATACTACAGAGCACTTTTAGTAAAAAGTTTTGCACGCTAAACTTAAAGATTTTAACACATGGTTTTATGGTTTTTTATTCAAAATGTGGATTTACATTTTAAATCCCAAATTAAAGCTCCAATCACTTACCTGTATCAACATTTTTCGTTTTTAGACGTTACAAAAGCTAGTAATTGCATGAAAACATTTTTATTCTTGTAGTTCCAAAGCTTACAGCCACACAGGAGATCCGTAAACTAAATTATTTTAAAAACCTTAAAATTTAATGTAATTAAACTCTCTTATCACGAAAGCGAAAAGACAATAGAATGCAGGTAACAACAAAATGCGGGTTGAAAAACGGGTTTCGTCGTAAAAATAAATAAACATTCAGAAAATAATCGTTTTATTTGATATTTATTTTTGTACTGTACCGAAGAAGCTGGTTAAATTTGCTTTAAAAAGTGAAGGGCTAGGTGGGAAAAAGATGAAAGTCACTTTTTCGTCAATTTTGAGATATTAGCGCTATCTAGGGGCTATGAAGGATTAATATCATCTAGTAGAACAACAAGGGGGAAAAAGATGAGAATCGACCGAAATGTGCATGAAAACTCTATTAACTACAAAGGGAGTTACGAGAAATCAAACTCTGTTCTTTGTTTTTCTCGAAATCGCTTTTTGGTCACTTTCATCTCCCCCCCCCCCTGGCCCTTCAAGTATTATTAACTTTTTCTGTTAGAGAGAGAGATAGAGAGATGAAGGAGGTATTTATAGGCCATAAAAGCTACCAAAAAATGTTTTTATCCCTACTCTCGAAAAAAAATCGAAATCCTTCACAGTTGTCTTAAACAATCAGGTCATTTTTATTACATTTTTTTATTATTTTTTTTAATTTGCTTGGCTTGAATTTTTATAAGAAAGGATGAGTTAAGTTGAGAGTAGATAGAAATTTTATAATTTGCAACAATATTGCTCGCTTTAAGCGGTTTAAGGCTTGAACACATACACAGATTAAAAACGAGTTATACCCCGATACATTCAATTTTTTATTAAATATGTTTAGTTTCCTCGTCCAATTCGGGTTATTGTATAAGCAGAGCTAGTTATAACGCAAAATTACTTGTATTGTTGAAAATATTACTCAAAGTTGAGGAGGAAAAGTGTGTTTAATCATAGTTTTTCAACTGTATGTTGTAAAAAAGCAAGAATTATGACAGCACTTTGATACATTTTTTTAATAAAATTATGCAATGCTGTGAAGTTGTCTCAAAGGACTTAGTTATTGTTAATGAGCTTTCGGAATCTTTTTGTTTCTCTTCTTCAACTCACCCTTATCCCTCCCCCCCCATACATAACACCAGTGTTTCTCACTTCTAAAGTAGGAATAATCGTGAAAATACAAGTAGGATTAAAATTTGTTGATCCAGCAACAAACAATGTATTAATTTAAGTATGCTCTTTACCATATTCTCGTCAGAAGGATTCGTATCTCATTCCTGGAATATTTAATCTCTAAAGGGAAATCAATTATGCAAATGTGCTTTTGGAATTAAAGTAATTGGGAGCGTAAATGTTTGTGATATTACAACAATCGCATTAATGCGGATAAAGCACATTTAATCCTTAAAATGAAATCTATGCGTACGTGAAATGCCTATTGTTCGTCAAATAGGTTATGAAGTAAAACATAATAGTTTATGGTGGAATGCATGACTAATTGAGAAACCCAAAATACATCTAGGAACTACAATTGGAAAGACAAGTTTTACGATATGCACCTTTTATTTTGTTTATCGGCCATTTATAAACATAAGCTATTTTTTTCAAATTGTTAAAATCAAGTGCTACACGTTCTAGCAAAGAACAGACAAGTACAAAGATGGTTGAGGATTAGAAATCATTTAATTTTAGAATCAGTCTGTAGAGTAAAGCAAGAAGTTAACAATACTGAGATTAAATTTAAACAAAACGAATCTGATTGCCGACCTCATATTAAAATGAACTTCAACGGTCGGATATCATTTTAAATTTAAATCTATTTCATTGTTTTTAAGAGGACATGGTAAGTAGAGTAAAGGAAAAATAATCCTTACCAGTAAAATTTGCTAGTCGCAAAAGCAGAAAAAGGAGGGAAAATGGAAAATCCTTTTAAAATCTTTATATTAAAATCGATTTCATGTATTTTAATTGTAAATAAATAGAAACTGGCAACAGATAAATATTTTAAATCATTGAGTTCTCTTTTTTCGTCACCCAACAATGTCATCGGTTCCAATAGCGTTTGTGGCCACAACTACTAAAAAATGCTATAATACGAGTTTTATATAACATGGAAGTTCAAAACATATTATGTCAGACGTAGAAAAAATTCTCTTTCTTTTGACACTATTGTTTTAAATTTTCAAATGGTTTTTCACTTCGAAAACTGCGAAAAACGTTCGTTCAAGTATTTGGTTATTAATGTCATCCGAAAACGCGGCGTGGTTGAGAGCAATCTCAATCAATTCTCTTTTTAAGCAAAAACTAAAAGAAAAAATCAAAATTGGTCCATCCGTTTAGGCACGGCAGTGCCACCGACAAATACACAAATACACAGACACGTTAAACTTATAACCTCCTTCCTTGCTGCATCTGGGGTTAAAAATAATGATGCATACTTGTTGCGAGTGCTACTTTTCGGTCATATCCACAACACGTACAAATCCTTAATTTCAAGTTTATTTATTTATTATTTTTAAATTTTTTTATAGAAATATGTCATTTTAAAATACAATATCGAATCGTTTTTTCTGATTTCTTTTTAAAATTATTTAAATGCTATTTAAAATTTCAGGGAATACAGTAAATATCCCAGTTGTGCAAAGACTCCACCTTAAGATAGCAATAATTTTCATAACAATAGTATACAGTAATTCAAAATTACATTTTTATGCTGTTTTTATAACGGTTTTTGTAGTGATTAGAGACAGAAGCTAATTTGTCTGTTAGATTTTAACTTATAACTTAGAAGACAAAAAGGAATCAGTTTTCTCCTTAAAAGGCGCAAAGTGTTCTCCTTAGAAACACATTTTTTTAAACTAAATTCTCAATCTGAATCTTGAAAGCCTTGCTTCATTTTTTCTCACATTAATTGCATTATTTAATATACGTGTTACTCCTCTTTTTTTAGTCACTTTTATTAGTGTCTAAGATTCCCTTGATGCTCCCGCTAATATTTACCTTCTTCTGTCTTTCTTTTGCATTTGCGGGAAAATAAGGCTGAAAAACAAAAGATACGCAGAAAAAGAAAAAACATTACTCCATCATTTACGCTACAGGAATTGCAGCAAAACAATTTCCCTTCAAATGTGTCAGTTACTTCCCAGTCAGTATCATCCTGGGATCAAACACTTTTGGGAACAGACTTTCAACTAATCTTTGCTTTGTTACTTCTCTGTCTAGACAGTGAATCTATTTACTTACCGCTGAGCTAACACAATCAAGTTTCAAGCTACAAAGAAAAGCCATAAAATATGCTAAATTAATAGTGGATTAATTCCCAAAAGAACAAATTGTCTTGACATTTGCTCAAAGGTTTTCTTGTTAATTTTTTCTAACATCTTAAGTGTAAAAAGAAGCAACCGAAATGTCTTTCGTATTGACTTGTATAAAATAGTTATATATATATATATATATATATATATATATATATATATACAGGGTGTCCACTCCAATCGTGGACCAATAGCTAATTTCTAAACCGTTAGAGATAAACCTATAGTTTATTTAGGAAAAAATCTCCAAATTACGAAAGGAACTTTGGGTCTATTCAATGTTTTTCAAAAAATCAAATTTTGAAAGAGTTACGAAATTTAAATTTTTATACAGCCCCCCAGTCCTATCAATCATATTTAGTAAAACATTTTTGACACTGTAACGTTTAAAACTAAAAAATAATCACTCTTCTACCACAAAAATTGACCGAGTTATGACGTTTTGAAAAATCAAGATTTTGAAGGATTTCGCATGCGGTCCCTTAAGCGATCTCTCGATGACGTCCTGAAACAATGCAAAATCTTGATTTTTCAAAACGTCATAACTCGGTCAATTTTTGTGGTAGAAGAGTGATTTTTTTTCAGTTTTAAACGTTACAGTGTCAAGAATGTTTTACTAAATATGATTGATAGGACTGGGGGGCTGTATAAAAATTTAAATTTCGTAACTCTTTCAAAATTTGATTTTTTGAAAAACATTGAATAGACCCAAAATTCCTTTCGTAATTTGGAGATTTTTTCCAAAATAAACTATATGCTTATCTTTAACGGTTTAGAAATTAGCTATTGGTCCACGATTGGAGTGGACACCCTGTATATATTTAAAAAAAACTTTTAACGCTAAAACAGGAAAAAAATACTTATATTTTGCTTTAAAACGAATACTTTTAGCTACTTAATTTACTAATATATCATTCTATTTTTCAAGCAGTATCAAAAGTATCGAATTATATGTTTAATCATAAAAGTAACACTAATATATCTCTGTGTACGATTTAGAAAAAGAAAAATAAATAACAGTGTAATAACGATTTTGTATCTTTTACCACTTGTATTGCAATTATTAGTAAACACGCAGACTTATTGAAAAGTAGTGCCTTGCGAGAGAAAATATTTACAGGGGTGAAGCATTTTTATATGAAACAATGCATGCATTAATTGTACATATTTCACAACATTTTTTTCAAATATCTTTTTTTACTTTACTGCACACTAGCTACCTTGCAGTAATATTTTTTTAGTGGTTTCTCTGGATTCTTTTTTTTTCTTTTTCTAATGTGTAGCAACATTAATATTTTGCTTGAGAAGTTTAGGCTAAATGGTCGTTTTAAGCAATTAATCATTTACAGCTTTTTTACGAAATTATCTAGTTATCTATCCAGCTATATATCTCCACATCCAGTTATCTATCAGTCTTTCTGTCTGTAAAAATTACATCCTGTCGAATAATAGATTGTACACTGTTTCAATGCATACTGATCTAGCAAAAATGTTTCTAAATTGAATTTTAGACCTCTAATTAAAAAAAAAAAAGATGCGTCACAAACTGCGACTTTTTGGGAGCAAAACACATTTTTTTTTCAACAGTTTATAGAATAAAGAAGGTTGATGTATGATTTTTTTCAACCATAGTTTGTTGCATAATGAACGTATTTGGAAGTTTTATTTTTTTAAGTTATCCAACTTTCTTCCTCTATCTTTGATCACATTTTTTTTCTACAGAAAGAAATGGGTGAAAATTAGTAATTTTCAGTCTACTTGAAGAGACTTAGCGTAATATTTTCCAACGAACGGTAGGATGAACCTTTTGGCAATAGGATTTAGACAGAACATCGCTTATGTTCGTACCTTTGAAAAAAAGTAGGGATGCACCGATAAGCAAATTGGCTGATTACCGATTACCATTAAATCGGACGAGCCGATTAATGGTCATGAATAACATTTTTATGCTACTAATTTTCTACGCCACTTTTTTTTTATTTCACAGTTTCGATTTTAAGAATAATCACTAATTTATTTTTGAGTGACTAATTATCTGTTATCCTAATTTTGACTAAATAATTTCATAAAATTTCTTTGAGCAAGTTTCCATATTATTGCTTATAGGCTTACATTATGTTAACTAGACATGAAAAAAAAAAAAAAAAAAAGATAGTGCGGATGCTGTGGTGAAAAGGCAAATTTTGGAGCATTTTAATGTTTTCTTTTTAAATTATTATTCGCCCCTTAATTCAAGACTTTTACTCTGTGTGACAATTATAAGGTTACCTAAAAGCCCTGTGCTAAAGGAGAAAAATATCGGCACATGAAAAATGTTGCAACAGTGTACATATCTTGTGAGTTTATAGATAATTACATTTATTTACCATAATTTTTGTTAAAGCCACACTTAAAAAAGTATTTAAGAAAATATTTTTTTCACTGATTAATCGGTCCAATTTTTCCGATTATAAATAATTGGCAAAGCTTCAGATTATGTTTCCAACAAAAAAAGTTCCTTTTTTTATCACCAAAAATAAATGAGAGCATGTAGGCATGCATAGACACGCGTTGGAAGTTATACTTCGTAAATGCATGCAAACATAATTTTTATTTTATTGAATTATTATGTTTTTTGGACATTTGTAGTGTAATTTAAAGTATACTATTATTAAAACTGACGAAACATTTAGTAAAAAAATATTTCAAACCTAATTTAAATGAAAAAAAGAATCGTGTGTTTGAGGTGACCCAAAAAGCAGGGGATGATTACTTGTTGAATGTATGTCCAAGTTTCATTTATCTAAAACTGAGTATATTGCATCAAATAACAAAATTCTTAGCACCTTTACATTGATGTGCACACTGTACAGTGTACAGTCATCAGTTAATGTTTTTGAAAGTTCACAATTATCCTGTTTATTATTATTATTTTTTTTTTTAAATTTGACGATTGTAATAAATGGTTTGCGCGTACAAAACATATTTCGTTAATCAAGGCCAAGTAAAAATAAGTATAATAAATAAAGCTTTATTTTTTCTTTTTGCAAAATAATGCAAATAAAGAACTACTGTGCAATAATTCGCATTATTATTTTAACTTACTCATCCCTATAATTGTCTTTTAAAATTTATATCTGTGCTCGTTTGCTTTTAAAGCAGATTAAATAGAGTTTAATGGACGCTAATTAATATGGTCTTGAATTATGGTTGTTTAAATGTTTGATTATTAATTTAGATCGTCTCTGACTGCTCAGTGCAGTAAGTTATAGTGGGCGATAAATTATGTATGTATTGCATCATATAATGAAATGAGCATGGCCTAACAACTAGTGCACATTTAAATGCTTCTTAATGTAAAGTAAATTGTTAATGAATCAGTATTTGTTCGCCGACTAGAGATATTTACATGCTTTTTATCGGTAGTTCTCTGTATTTACGTTTAACGTTACATAATGAGCATAATGTTTTCACCCTGACTTGTTTTACAATGAAAAACAAGTGACTATTGCATGTTAATAACATTAAAAACTTTTATCACACTTGGCTTTTATTATTTACGTTAAGTATTTGTTTTACACTAGCTGCGTGACCCGGCTCTGCCCAGTTTACCTTGAGAATAAAATTTATGTCAAGTAACGCGTCTCTATAAAAATTACGATTAGATTACAGTCGACATTTTGCGAAGTACGAAAAATTATTCAATCACCAAAAAGTTTTAAATCCCCGTTACAGGAAAAGCAAAAGCAAGAATTTTTGTTGGTTATGTTCAAGAACGAAATGGCAACACCTTTTTGTTATCAATAATTTATTTCACGCTATTTAATTTCTTTCACGCTCGTGCAGACGATTTTTATAAATCCAATTTAAAATGGATATTTACAAATATAAAAACGCCCGTATCTTTTTTCAGGGTGGAAATAGCGATTAGTGGTTTTAAAAATCTTTGGAATGAAACTTTCCTAACAGGCACTTTTCACGTTCTTTCGAATAAGACCAAGGTCAAGAAGATCCGATAAGTATTTCGCTAGATAGAGCCATTTTGAAGTCCTTAATTCAAAATTTGTGCGGATTGGTACTTTTCTCCCACTCAAAAACCACCCTATGATACTTCCCGGGTGCCCAAGTATCTCCCTGCCAAATTTCGTCCAGATCCGACGTAAACTGTGGATTTGTATAAGGTACACACACACATACATATAATTATATATATATATATATATATATATATATATATATATATATATATATATATATATAATATATATATATATATATATATATATATATATATATATATATATATATATATATATATACAGTATAACTTCGATTTAACGATAACCGATTTAACGATTTCCCCAATTTAACGATACATTTCATTGGTCCCGACTCATATGCCTTGAATTTAATGTTAAAACGTCCTCAATTTAACGATAGCTTTCCTCGATTTAACGATGATATCGGACAGGGCCAAATTATCTCTCGTCAAAAATAAAGTAGTATATGTTTAAAATATTTTTCTAACTATTTTACTTGCAACAGCATGAGACCTCATGTCCCAATAGTAAAAAGATTCATCCTTCAGTAACGTTCAAACGTCTAGCATTCCAAACAAAATTTTTTAGC
>JAXGGA010022281.1:0-15237 GCA_038373865.1 Uloborus plumipes | reverse complement strand
ACCTTCAGTAAAGCAAGCCAAACGATTCTAAAATGGATCAGCTCGATAATAAAATTTGTTTGAAAAGAGAGATGAAAAGAATTATTTTATCAACGGAAATCAACTTTTCATGTTGTTACTATGGTTACGTGTTCATACTTATTTTTGTTTCGTTCTTTTTCCAGGGTTGCCAGACGTAGTATTTTTGATTCTACGGTAGTATTTTTTCGGCCAAAATAAGGAGCGTAGTATTTTTCTGGAAACCCTGTTTCCAATATACTAATGACTTAATTAAAAGATTTGGCGGATTTTTTTTTTTCATTTTCATAGATTTCGCATTTCAGCAACATTAATTTTGGCAACGTTTGGAAACAGTAGTATTTTGTAATATTTTTTTTAGAGGAGGCGTAGTATTTTTTTGTTCCAATTCTCTGGCAACCCTGTCTTTTTCCCGGTGAAGATGCTTTGGGACCCTGCTTGGCGCGTTTTCAAAAAGTCAACTACGCAAAATAGCTAGGGTTACCACGCTTGGCTCGCCTATCGTTCATTTAGCGAGAAAAGGGTACCTAAAGCACAGATTAACGAAATATCGTATCAATTTCGATATTGCATCGTTTTTTTAAAGTGTTTCATTTCGGAAAATGTATTGTTTTGTTTTTTAAGCTAGGAAAGAAAACTTTCTTCTTCTTTTAAACTTTGGTAAGATTTCTGTTGATTTCTGTCATAAACAAAATTGTTCTAATTTTCTCTTTTGGCTTATTTTTGTCCATCTCCCTCGGGGTTGCATTCGAATGTTCTAAGGGGGTGTTTTACCCCATTTATCGGGTAAATCAGTGTTTTCAATGCAAGGTGATATGAATTGGTTAACAAAAGTGATATGAATTGGCGCGATCACTTGGCGATATATCGCCAAGCTTTTGAACGCCAAATATTTGACGCCAAATTGGCGATTTTTTTTTTTTTTTTTTTGATTTAGGTTCAATTTGGCGCTGTTGGCGATATTTTGCGAAAAATCCACTGAATGATGTTAAAAACGACGATCTTTAGGAGATTAATCATTGTAAAATATTTTATTGCATTGTTTCGTAGCAAACTAGGGCTACAAATGTTTGAATTGTTATCTTGCTCACTCCGAGCACTATTTTAGCACTTAAGGCATCTACTAAGAAATTTACACGTAAAATTAAGTAGTGTGGGGTCCATATCAGATCTTTATATCACTTTGAAGGAATTATAGTTGAATAAAACTAAAATAGAGCATTTTTTCTGCTATATCAATTATTTTACAAATGAACTTTTAATTTTATACCACGGGCAAAGCCGTGCGGGTACCACTAGTTTATAATAAAGGTGTATTGTAATCTTATTAACAAACAGACATTTTAAGAAATATGAGTAATCTAAATTAAGTAAATACAGTACAATTAAAAGAATTATTGAATAAATTACTTTTTTAACCACATAGGTTTTATTTACAACTTACTTTATTTCGAAACACAAGTATTGAAGTTCTACTAAGGTAACTTACGTTATCTGCATAATTGGGTAACTTACGTTACACGTTTTGATTGTAGCACAAAAAATTAACTAAACAAAATTCAAAAGAAAAGTACTGTTATTTGCTTAGTACACATCTATAAGATAGAAAATATAACATCGTTAACATTTTATCGCCCTTTCTTTATTTGCTGTAAAAACTTTAACATGTTTTTGGTAACTTACGTTACATAGAACAGAGCCTTTTTGAAATTGACATAAATTACTTAATTAAATTGAAAACACTTGTTTCATCAATTCACAATATTAATTTAAGGTGTAATAAACAACAATCTTCCTTTGTCACATTTATCTAATTTAAAAAATTTAAACTTATCAATGCTGAAAGTTTGACCATTTGCATCACTGAAAATAAAATACTCTAATTCCAACTTCAAAGTATTGCCGAAACTAAAAAACCACATTCCTAACAAAAAATTGTTATAAATAAGAAACTTTTAACATTTTTAAACCAAAAAATCTGCAGAACAGTCACATTACTCGAGTTTAATTTTTTCAACGCTTTTCCACACTTGCATGGAATTGCCCAAAAGAGAAAATAAGAACAATTTTGTTGATAACAGGAACCAACAGAAATCTTACCAAAGTTTAAAAGAAGAAGAAAGTTTTCTTTCCTAGCTTAAAAAACAAAACAATACATTTTCCGAAATGAAACACTTTAAAAAAACGATGCAATATCGCAATTAATACGATATTTCGTTAATCTGTGCTTTAGGTACCCTTTTCTCGCTAAATGAACGATAGGCGCGCAAGCGTGGTAACCCTAGCTATTTTGCGTAGTTGACTTTTTGAAAACGCGCCAAGCAGGGTCCCAAAGCATCTTCACCGATAAAAAGACACGGTTGCCAGAGAATTGGAACAAAAAAATACTACGCCTCCTCTAAAAAAAATATTACAAAATACTACTGTTTCCAAACGTTGCCAAAATCAATGTTGCTGAAATGCGAAATCTATGAAAATGAAAAAAAAGAAAAAAATCCGCCAAATCTTTTAATTAAGTCATTAGTATATTGGAAACAGGGTTGCCAGAAAAATACTACGCTCTTTATTTGGGCCGAAAAAATACTACCGTAGAATCAAAAATACTACGTCTGGCCGTAGCCTACGAAGATTGACAAATTTTAGCACACATGGGTTTGATAACCATATCTACCTGGAAAATGCATCATTAGCTATTCATATGGCCTTGAGCTTCCTGTGCATTTAATAACATTAACAAAAATAGAAGAATTTTACAGATAAATTTTCGTTTTGAGTGAGAAATCCCAATGGTATTCTTTTCAAATTGGATTTTCGACACCTGCAACGAAAAAAAAAAAAAAAAACAGCTAACGCGTTGATTATAAGTTGCTGGCAAACATACCAACAAGTCTAAGAGTTTATTTTTTATTTCAGTCAAATTCAAAATGAACTTACATTCTGAAAAGTTTTATCGTTAAAACCTTGTGATTGAGTTTTTTTTCTGATATCAAAAGACTTTAAGATCTAAAAGTATGCTAAAACGATCCATTTAATGAGATATTTTTCATACTTTTCTTTCTTGGAGAAAAAAAAAACTGGCTTAACGAGATTTGACCGAAGTGCTGCAGTTGTATTTTGTGGACTTCGTGAACATAAAGGAAAGATATGAAAAATACCTTTTGGGAATGAAATGGAGCATTAATTTTTTTTCATAGTTCTTAACTTCTTTAGCAATTAAAATCAGAAATATATTTCAAGTTTAATCTTCTTTTCTAATATTGTGGGAGTTTTGTTTTTTGGTAAATTGTCTTTACTTATTTACAAATAGGGAAAGCTATGTATTTTCGTAGTTTATTCGAAAATAAATATTTTTATGATATAAAATGTTAAATGAAATGACAAGTAGTGTTGAAAATTTATGCTTAAAACGGATATGGCACTTGGTTAAACCCTTCCACTTTGTGGTTAAAATATTAGTGTGGTTCTCTGGTAACATATTTATTGCACCACTGCATTACCTGATTGCCATCTAAGAAATGTCCTCAAATAATGTTACGCTCTGAAAGGGGAAGAGGGGGGGGGGGTAACAAGAAGTGTGGCATTACACATTTTAATTAAAACTAGCTGCGTGGCCCGGCGTTGCACGGGCTGTAATGTAGTGAAGGCAGTTTCAGAAAACTACTTGCCGCCAAGGCGGCTCGCCTTTACAGTAGTGAGGAAAGTTTAAATAACCTACTCGCCGCCAAGGCGGCTCGCCTTTAGAGTAGCGAGGACAGTTTCAACAAACTACTCGCCACCAAGGCAGCTCGCCTTTAAAGTAATGAGGAAAGTTTAAACAGTTTACTTGCCGTCAAGGTGGCTCGCCTTTACAGTAGCGAGGAAAGTTTCAATAAACTATTCGCCGCCAAGGCGGCTCTCCTTTAAAGTACCAAGGAAAGTTCCAACAAATTACTCCTCGCTAAAGCGGCTCGCTAAAAAGCTTTCCTGCATCAAAGAATCAATCGAATTATTTGCACATGCTTCCTCAAAAAAAAAAAAAAGACAATGTCAAGTAGCGCATACTTAGCACTCTCCCTAAATAACAAATAAAATTTCTTACCAAAAACAATTGTTTCCAAACCGCTTTCTTCCTGTAAAATTAATTGCAAAATTCTAAACGAAAAAGTTCTTTTAATATTTGGATCGCAGCCAAAAAAAGTCCCTTCTAAAAACAGCAATTGCAATTTTATTTAAAAACACATTTTCAAAATGGTATACCAGAGAAAAAATATAAGTCATTAATAATTAGAATAAAAACAATTGTTAGAACTTTGTTGTAACACGTATTCAAAATGACAATGGAAAGAAATAACACTCTTTAATTTTAAAAAGTTCAATAATTTAATTAACGTTTTAATTCAAAATGGCAACGGTAAGAAATAAATGTCTTGGAATTTTAAATAGTTCAATAATTTAATTAACGCTTTAATTTAAAATGGCTACGGAAAGAAATAAAAGTCTTGGAATTTTAAATAGTTCAATAATTTAATTAACGTTTTAATTCAAAATGGCAACGGTAAGAAATAAAAGTCTTGGAATTTTAAATAGTTCAACAATTTAATTAACGTTTTAATTCAAAATGGCAACGGTAAGAAATAAAAGTCTTGGAATTTAAAATAGTGCAATAATTTAATTAACGCTTTAATTTAAAATGGCGACTGAAAGAAATAAATGTCTTGGAATTTTAAATAGTTCAATAATTTAGTTAACGTTTTAATTCAAAATGGCAACGGTAAGAAATAAATGTCCTGGAATTTTAAATAGTTCAATAATTTAATTAACGCTTTAATTTAAAATGGCAACGGTAAGAAATAAAAGTCTTGGAATTTAAAATAGTGCAAAGAATTTAATTAACGTTTTATATAATATCTCAGCTAATTAACGTCGTACAATTACGCGGTTGGTCTCATTGTCTTCCTTAGAAAATTTCGAATCGAATATTATGTTTGATTCTTTACGCTCAGCGGTTTTTGAGGAGTTCAAGCTTCAGACAAACAGACAGACAGACAGACAGACAGGCAGACGCGGACAGATTTTAATAGTATTAATAGCAAAACTTTTGCAGCAGAAATATGTTTATATAATACAGTGGGACATATAACAAGGGAAGGTTAGGGCAAGCGAAGTGTGATACTTAGTGACAAGGGGGGGGGGGGGAGATCAAATATGTTGAAAAAAAAGTGTGACATCGTTTATGGACAGCCTCCAAGAATTCAATCCTCTTTTATTGTTGCCCTAAGAGTGAAGAAGCGTAGCTGGAAGATTTCATTGGGCTGTCGAAACATTTATCAATCCTCTTCCAAATACTACTTGCTTGACTACATCCAATCCATCTTTATTTTTGATCATTCTTTCTCAGTTAATCCATATCTGTAAATTCTTATTGTAATGGCAAAACTAGGAAAATTTACCTTCATAACTTGCAATTCCCTTCGGTAAATAATTTCATCAAATTTGTCCAGGTCTTCGTCTCGCACTAGCGACCGGATTTCGGTCATCAAGGAATACTGAAAAGTATAAAACAACGAAAATAGTTAGATTGGTTTTGGGCGAAATGAAATTCATGTAAAAAAATGCTGAAGTGTAAAAAGTTTTATACGATGAACGTAAACAAAGGGCACATTATCACGAAAACACAGCAAATAGCTATTTCAAGGAGAAAGCTCCATGGAGGAAGAGACTCCAAAGGTAGCCTTGAAAGAGCTATTTGCCGTATTTTAGTGACAATTTGTGCTTTATTTAAGTTTTTTGTTTCACTTTCATCCTATTTCAGTACAAAGTTAATTTGATCATTTTTCAATTCCAAAGTTTTATAGTTTTTTTTTTACTTAATAATATAACTTCCTCAAAAGTCTTGTTACAAAATTTAAATATTGAAGTTTCAATTCTTGAAACTAATCCAACCATTCACACACACACACACACACACACACACAAAAAAAAAAAAAAGAGAAGCACATTAGCTCGAAATTTCTACTGCAAAAAACGAAACAGTCACTTCTTTCAATAAGGACAAAAACATTTAATTCATTAATATCTTAGCGGAAAAAAAGGCGCTTAACCAGATATGTTTACTTTTAATTATACTTGAAAAGAAGTTCCTTTTTTTGTGCAAATACATTATATGAACTCTAATAACATCCATTATAATTAAAGTTCTTTCGTGAAGTTAGAAATAATTAATCTGCTTTCACGAGCTATCTTCACCTGCTGCCTTTCGGCAACTTAGCTACTTAATCGGCGAACCATTAATTTAATGTTAATTATTTTTCATGACTAACAGACTTTGTCCGTTTCGGTAAAATGCTCTTTGTTGTTAAAAGTGAATGATTAATTCATATACACAAACGTGACATTGACTTAATTTGATGTGTTTGAAGATTTGTTGGAAATGGTTATTTAGTGAGTTATGAGATGAACATTCAAACGTTTTAAAGACAATAATAAAGGTTTTTCTTGGAGAAAATTAAATAAATAATGTATTCAGAATCGTGACGTTGGTTTCATATCATCTTTTGAAGGATTCGTTCAAAATGATTACTTGGTGAACAATATGAAGTTTTTCTTCCAATGTGGTAATGAATTGCTGTAGAGAAAAGTTAATATATGCCAGGTGCTGAGTGTGATATCATTTGTTTAGCCTTGTGAATTTTCATTAAATCATTTCGTCAAGGAAACTGTCAAATTAAAGTCTCTTTTGGAAATACTTTTGTTTATAATTGATGGTGTATGCATGGTTGCATCTTTGAGAAATATCACAATTGATGAAGTTTGGCCATTCTGAAATTTATGAAATGTCCGTCACATCTTTCTGCATTGGAGTTATTTGCTTTGTGGAAATTCGTTTAAAGTAGTTTTACGTAACGGAGATTAATTAAATTAACAATTATGAACTTTACTTAATAGTTTGTATAGATTTAAATTATTATTTAAAATGTTAACTGCTGGTTCGATTTATTACTGTTTTACAAATTGAAGTTTGTGGACATATAAGCTCCGTAACACATTTTCATGAAACGGATTTTGTTGAGCTTATTTTACGGCGCATGATTTAAAATTAAACTTTTTAGTACTACTGCTGCCTATTATTATATTACGGGAGGTTATTAAAGAAACAGGAACATTTTTGAAAAATATACACTGCTCGACATTGAAAATGCAACACCAAGAAGGAGTGGTCAGAAATTCATGCAAATTTTACCGTAGACGCACGTCACTGAGTTATGCAAATGATATGAAATGCGCAGCTCTCCGACGCACGTGAAATAAGATATAAGAGAATGAAGTTGAAAAGTGGGCTATGTTCATGTTGGTTTTTGTGCCAGACTAATTATCGGAGAAATTTGGTTTTTGTCTCGAAGGATACGTGTGATAGGAGGAAATGCAACGCAGTCCTCAACGAAGACACTTCCAGCATATAGACGACTTTACAAGGGGTATGGTGATCGGACTGAGAAGGGGTGGTTGGTCCATACGTCAAATTGCAGCTGATACCCACATGGATGCAAGCACTGTGCATCGGCTGTGTCGGAGATGGTTGGAAAGAGGAAATGTAGCCACATTGAGGGATGCAGGTGCAGCCAGAGTGACGTCAAACCGCTTGGATCGACGGATTCACCGACAAGCTGTGGCGGACCCGCAAGTCACTTGTACGTCGATTCTGCAGCACGTGGAAGGTACCCTGGATGTTCCTGTGTCGACCAGAACCATTTCCCGTCGACTGGTTGCACGTGGCCTGCAATCACGGCGCCCGCTAAGAAGACTGCCATTGACCTCACAGCACAGACTCCAACTTTGGAATGGTGCCGGACCAGAGCGACGTGGATGGCAGAATGGCAAACCGTAGTGTTCTCAGACGAATCCCGCTTCTGTTTGTCCAGCGATAGTCGTCGCATACGTGTGTGACGTCGACGTGGAGAAAGATCGAATCCGGCAGTAACTGTGGAACGCCCCACAGCGCGACAACGTGGCATAATGGTTTGGGGCGCTATTGCATACAATTCCGTATCACCTCTAGTTCGGATTCGGGGCACTATGACGGCCCAACGATATGTAGATAATGTACTGTGGCCGGTGGCAATCCCCTACTTTCAGGGTCTGCCAAATGCAATTTTTCAAAAGGATAACGCCCGGCCTCACAGTGCTCGAATCAGCCAACATGCTCTACGAGGTGTACAGATGCTTTCCTGGCCACCATACTCTCCTGACTTGTCACCAATCGAACATGTGTGGGACGTGATTGGACGCCGTTTGCAGAACCTGTCGCTGCCTCGTTCAGAGGACGAACTGTGGCAAATGGTTGAAAGGGAATGGAGTGCCATCCCTCAGGACACCATCCGCAGGCTTATTGACTCCATGCCTAGACGTGTTTCTTCGTGCATCGCTGTCCGCGGTGATCCTACTTCTTACTGAGCCGACGCCGTCCTCGCTCTAAATTTTGCTTATTTATTTTGAAATAAATATCACTTATTGTTCCATGCTGTCTCTGTCTTCTTACCAAATTTCATCAATTTCTGACCACTCCTTCTTGGTGTTGCATTTTCAATGTCGAGCAGTGTATATTGTACTAGTCGTTAAACAAAAGTACTTTCAAAATTTCAAAACGATGTATATTTACTTCTTAAAATTATTTTTGTAGTGATAACGTTAAAAATTTATGATTTTACTAAATTTATTTTTAATTCCTTTTTTTAATAAAAAATGGGATTTAAAAATAAATGAAGTAAAATTGTACCCTGAAAGTGGACCTGCACTTGATTCCAATCAACATTTTTTAAAGTAACTGCCATGCCTGCTAATTTTGATGCATATTTACTGATGTGTGAATCAAATACTTATAGGAATGAGACATTATTATGTAAACAGTCATTAACAAAAAACGCAAATAAAAGAAAATACATTTTTCACATTAATATTTTTCATGTATTAATAGCAGATTGAGAAAAGAAATGAATGAGACAAAAGAAATAGGCCTGAAGCTTCTCTCAAATTTCATAAGCATTACATAAGACTACAAACATTTCCGAAAAAGTATCAACATGCATTTTTAAAACTTAGAGTAATTGTTGAACAAAAACGCATCAGGTAGTTTTTTGCTTGTTTTACTCAAAATTCGCTTTGTGTATTTTGGTAATAGCGCCATCTAGTGTTCGAAAGAGTAACAAACTAAAATGGTGATTTGGTTTGATTTTTCGAATTACTTCATTCTTTCCATTTTTTAATTACAGACACTAATTTAGCAAAAAAATACATGCACATACATTAAAAAGGATCGAAATAGGAAACTCCAATCCTTTTATTCGAGTTGCTGAGAAAGAAAGCAGAAAAAAAATTAAAGCTATATAAATTTGAAAATAAATTAATTTCTTTAAAATAAGCAATTGAAAAAAAGCATAATAAAAGTTACTAGTTAAGTGACTAAATAAAAATTGCTTTGATTTTCTATCCTCAGGGCTCAAGCAAAAGGAAATCTTACTAAGCAGGATGAAGTATTTTTTCGGCAGTGCAGAATTTTTAATAAGTCAGATGAGTCAGCATCTAGGAGAGGCAATTTTTTAAATTTTTGTATAATTTGAATGTTGTAATTAAAAAGAAATATCAGTTACATAATTCCTTTGTTTTGGAATAAAATATTTGTTTCCGTTTCCTTCATGAAAATGAAATATTTTGCAATAAAAATCAATTTTAATAAAACATTAAGGTTTTAGCTCATTACTTACAGTCAAATAAAAAGTTTAATGTTAGAAAACCGCCACTGAAATTTTGAGTACGCTTAATTTGATTAGTACTGTAAGGTTTTTTTTTATCTTTCTTTACTAATTGAGCTGTAAAGAAAAAGTAAAAATTATCAGAAGAAGGCGTGAGTTTAACTCTATTCAGTCACAAGAACAGCAGGCGCGAATCCAGGGGAGGGGGTCATGACCCCTCCCTTAAACGGCAAAATATAGCCTAACACTGCATTTTTGGGACTTAAGTTCGAAAAAAAACTCCAAATACTCGCGTTTTAGCACAAACATTGCACCGTGACCATTTTCTTTCCAGGAATGACCCCCTCCTGAACCAGAAGCTGGATACGCCCTTGAAGAAGAGATATAGTCATGACAGAAATAGGCATCCATCATAAAGCCTAACTGTGCGTAAAAACATTATTAATCGTTACCATATGCAGTAAAATAATCAGACTTGCGTATGGCCAATATTCAAAAGCATGTCAGCGGGGAAATACCAGTTAATATAAAATTTGCCTGAAATGTATGTCAACTCTGCGAAAATTGAAGTGAAGCTTATAACATACCATTTTGGTAATATAATTGAGGTTGACTTTTAGTTATGACGTATGCATGCACCATCATCAACAAAAAAAATTTGCTGTGAATCAAATTTAACCAACACCTGGAAAAAGAATTACAACTGAAAATTGAGACGATGTTCCCCGTTCTCCCCTGTTGGCAGCAAAACTCCTTTTTAACGAGCAAACCTTGGTTATTTCGAGCAATATTGAAATATTTTTTGTGATTCAAAAGAAAATCTATCAACTTTGACCTCTCTCGTTCAGCTAATTTTTGGAAAAATTCCTTTAACATTCCAAAGTCAACTGAAAGTTTTGGATGAGTCGTAGTGCATGTGCATAAGTAATGACGCCTTTTTTTTTTTTTAATTTTATGCAGCGCACAACTCCTATTCAACGGAAATATACCAACTTTTTTGGAACTGTGTAAAGAAATTATATTAATAACACTAATCATATGAGCAAAAAATAAGTTTGTTTGGGTTTTTTCTCCATCGAAACACGTGTTTAAGAGATGTCGGTTAAAACGAGGAAATATCTTCGCGCTCATTATACGCCCGCTCATTGTTCTGTAAAATCTCAGTGTTTCTTCCCATATAAGAAGTCTTGAAACATAATTTATTCAAAACTTCAGATTTAACTAACTATACGCCAGTAAAATCAGTGCAACTAAACTGCTTTTGAAACATCAAATGCTTTCATATTCATATTTCTTTCGTAAGGTAAATCACTATAATAGACAGCAACTTAAGTTGACACTGAACGTCACTACGGGCGGAACCAATAAGAGCTCACAAGCAGTCAGCGATCTCCTCTAATTCGCCAAGTAGGCTGTGACGTTTTATCTAGCTCGTTTTTCATAGGCTAACGTCACGCTGACGTCACGATGTTTTTGTCAAGAAACCTTGCAGTGTAGGGTAATAATTCAAAACGCGTAATCACAATTACTTTATAATGAGGATGAAATTAGTCATAATCAGTTGGAATTTTAGTTTTGTTGCTTTATTGTTTCAAAAATTATCTTAAAGTGGAAAATTTAATTTAAAAAAAATCGCACTTTTTCCTTTCAAAGAAAAAGGTTTTACGTTTATGTGCTGGATTTACACACCAGTAATTCAAACCACGCCGATTATGCTTTTAACCAAAATGTTTACATTATTTAATCTTGTTGTTTTTTCTACGATTAGCAAAATAATTGCAATTAAATACTGGAACACAAATTCTTTTTGCTACTGCTATAAGCACACTGCCCTATGAAAAATATTAAAGTGTCTTTTCATTAAATGGATAATTAAATAAATGCATCCATTAAAGTCACTCTTATACATTAAATTCAATAGAAAAAACTAAAAATTCCCAAAATAGTTGAGATTTTAAAAATTCAGTAAATTTCCTTTCTCCGATCTTTTGTCATCAATCATTCACTGGGATAAAAATGTTGAGCCTTTCTTGACGGGCGGCTATAAATTTTTCTAACGCTTCAAGGAACTGCAGGTGAAGAAAAGGTAAGCATATTATTAAGGTAAAAGCTGGATAATAGGGTGTGCTAAATACATTGTGTCCCAGAAACTATAATAATCCAACTTGAATGCAGTTACTGTTTGATTTTTACTATCTTCTTACCTTCATGCAAGGCCGTATTTAAGGGGTGGGTGTTTATGGTTGAAACCCCTCTGAAACTATTCAAAACTATTTAAAAAAATGATTTTAATGCCCTTTTTTTCTAAAAAATAATATAACTATTCTACTTTTAATTTTCTTATTATCTTTCAATTTCGTTTGAAAAATCATATTATTATTATTGAATGATAGTACAAATCAATTAACTTATCTGCAGTATTTATTTTTATTGTAGTTTTTGCAAACAAAATTTCATACACAACAATACACTTTTTTAACTGGGGCAAAGATGCTTTGTACACATCAGATTTTTTTTTGTGCATTGGAAATATATGCTGTTACTTTATTTTTCAGATTTATGCCGCTTAAGCACCTAACAAAAAGCAATAGAATATAAAACATGAAATCAATTTTTTTTGGCATATATATTTAACGAGAATTGTGTTGGTAAAACCCTCCCCGAAATAATAGTCTGGTTACGTCCCTGTCTTCATGTATTAATATGTGAAGGAGAAACGTGGAGAAACTTTTCTCGTATGTTTGTCAACAGATTTCCTCCGTTGTTTGTGTTTTCTTTAGCTTCTATTGATCAATTTTGGTGTTCTCGGTACAAAATTGAAAGCAGTCCCCAATTAATGGAGATATTATTCAAAGCCGGCCACCTCGTCTAGTGGTCAGCGACGTCTGACCATGATGCGGTGGCCCCGGGTTCGAGTCCCGGCTGGGGCATGGGCGTACTTTCTCTCTCTCCTGTCATTGTCCTTTCTGTGTGTGTGAAAGTGAGTTGTGAATGGATGCCTACCCTATGAACGGGTCCTCATGACATGTGTGTTGAGCTTAAATCGGTCTTCCACCTAAATGGTGCTCTTAAAAACGGAAGTCGTATATTTCCTGCCTTAAATCGAGCAGATTTCATCTACTCAGGCTCGGATACGCGAGTTGTATTAGAAACAACAACAACTATTCAAAAAGCAATTTTTCACCTAAAATGACTATTCCTACATGAAGGGATTATTCATCCTCTTCGAGTTGAAAAGATTTGCTGAATGTTATTCCAAGAACGTTTAACAGTTTCAATTGAATCGGTGAGTGCATAAAGAACGTCACTCCAGAACTTCAAATTGTTCAGGGGAGAGAAGAAACGTATAAATTCAAGCATTGTTTCTACGGTCAACGTTCAAATAACAGGCCCCGTATCTTTCGAATTAGTAACCTGACTGACGTGATTTTTGACCTCAACACTCATCTTGCTTTCCACAGCTTGCTTCCACAAAAAACTAATTTTCGAATTTTTGTGACTGATATTGTTTTTCCACGCACTGATTCAATTGTTGAACGACGAAAAAAGCTTTTTCTTGCAGCCTAGTTGGCTTACTAAAATCAAAGGTTTAAAATTCAAAGTAAATGAAATCCACATTTTTTTTAACGTTTATATACCTCTCTTGTCGTTAGTACATTTTCTTATTTTATATTGGCAAGAATATTTTTTCATTACTGGTATATGCATCATTTCGTAAAGCAACCAGCCTACTTTGAACAGTAACTTTTTTTTCTTGAAGTATACGATTAATTTTTGTTTCTGTAAATGTTCTTTTACCCGGCTAATAAATCTGTTAACGAAATACAAAATCCAGTGATTCTTTAAAAAACAACGAATGAAATGGGTGCGTTATATCTACTGACTTTTTAAACTAAATTATGAATTGAAAAGAAATAGTAAGGCTAAAATATTTTGCTATGATTATACGTTTTAATTCGAGTAATCTCTTAGGAAAAATGAGGAGACATACAAACAATCACATATTTGCTTATTGAAAAAAATAATTAAGCATATAATGAAAAAGTAATATGATTAAATGAAATTTAAATCAACTGCTTACACTGCTGTCTACAGTAGTTTTGCTCAGATTTTTAAGCACTACCACAAAGTAAAACAGTTCCAAGTGATGTGAATTTTTAAGTTTTATGTATCTTAAATTTAAAAAATGTGGAAAAGAAAAGAAAAGAAAAAACATGCTGAAAATGTCAAAAGAAGAAAACGAAGTATTTTAAATATCGCTTGAGGAGTAGAAAGAAAAGTTTACTTTGCATTTTTACTAGACATTTTAGAAAAATTAGGTGAAAAGACAACCCAAAATTCTTTTCTTAATTATACAGCAGCGCTCCTTATGCACTGAAACGACAATTTATGAAAATTTATGGAATACAAATAAGATCTTCAGGTATTAGCCGCTTTTGACATACGCTTCAATTTGAATAATCATTAGTTAAAAGCAAAAGTTTCGCTCATTTAGAGGAAATTTTGTACTTTTAATTAACATACTGAAAGATAAAGTCAGGCGGCTTTATTTTGAGATGCAGATTTTTCGAGAAGATACTAGATTTTCCGATAGGTTAACAAGATATCGTTACGTCTGATGTTTAATGTAAAGGAAAGTATTTAGAATTACGAAAGGATATTTTAAACTCGAAATTTAAAATAAGATGTGAGCTTTCAATACGTTTAAACTTCTCTCGAACTTTTAAGCTAGGCTTTTTATTGTAGTTATTTTTCCTGCTTTCACATTGTATCTGCGTACTACAGTTGATGGAGAGGAAGGGGGTATACATAAGAGTATGCTATTATGAAATATAAAAGACAAAATTAGCGAAATGGTCACGGGGTAATTATACTACTCTGCAACGTTTCTTGACAAAAACATCGTGACGTCAGCGTGACGTTAGCCTATGAAAAACGAGCTAGATAAAACGTCACAGCCTACTTGGCGAATTAGAGGAGATCGCTGGCTGCTTGTGAGCTCTTATTGGCTCCGCCGGTAGTGACGTTTAGTGTCAAGTTAAGTTGCTGTCTAGTATAAGTGATAAAAGTAGTGATTAAATAGTCATCTATCAATCGCCGGCTCAAAAAAGAAAAAAAATGCTTATTGACATGTGAAACATTTACTTTGTTATTGGTAACAAATAGTTTCCACTAAAATCAACATTCAACTTTTGAAAACTTATTTAATAGAAATGTATTATTTACATTTACTGATGTATTCAAAACAATGCTCAATACTAACAAAGTGATTTTTGTAATTGTCCAACAGGGCCTTTGTTCATATTCTGTGGCAACATATTTGATAATGCGGGAGTAATGGTGACTAAAGAATGATATTTCATGCCTAAGGGGCCTAATTATTTTTAAGCTTTCATTTAAAGAATCGTAATTAACACTTTACCGACCGGTAGCGATTCGAACATCCTATGCCCTTTCACCGCCCGCTCAGCTGCAGATCGTCCAAGACACCGAC
>JAXGGA010022280.1:0-15238 GCA_038373865.1 Uloborus plumipes | reverse complement strand
AATACCTTTTTTTTTTTTTTTTTGGAGCAATATCATTTTTGGTCCAAAATACTTATTAAAAGAAACGACCATTGTAATAATATTAATAATATGAAAATAGTAATACATAATTACTCTAAAACATACACAGATCAAAAACATGTTGCAACCTATTCATCAACCTTTCATAATTGAGTTAGTGAGAGCATTCAAATGTAAGAGTAAAAAAAAAATCTATATTTTCGTTTGCACTTTTCTAGGTAAGAAATAAAAACGATAAATATGATCGTAAGAAGAATAAATTTGGAAGTTATCCAAATGCTACCTTAGTCATCAACCACCGTGAAAAAGTCTGATTTCTCTTCCATTTTATTCTTGAAACCTTCATTTTCGCTTCACTTCAAAATGTCTGTCACGTTTTCGCATCTAGATGTTCGTTGATGTTCAATATCCATATATTTTTTTTGAGTCCTCGAATGCAGAAAAGCTTAAGACACACAAAGAATACCTAAAACTGCTAAAGTGTTTATTCAGTGTATGCTTGGATTTTTATTCCTATTCCTACACCAGTATTAAATTTTATGGATAGTGAGGAGTTCTATGCAATCTATCAATGTTTGTAGAAAAATGTAAAAAAATAATTTGGTTTGTAATTATATGTACCGCATATATTAGTATGAACTCATCCAGCGTTCTAGCATCACAACTCTTTAAGCACAATTCCGTTTCTTGTGTTCCACGGTTTTCAAATAAAACATTTAATTAAATACGCGATAGAGTGCTGTAAAAAAAAAAAAAAAAAAAAAATCCAGCGGTTCCAAAGGAAAATTCGAAATCTAAATTTCGTCACTCTGTTGCTCGTTTTCTGTACACCAGTTCTCCAATTTTCATTGGAGAAAGTGTACTTAATGCTACCTTTCACTAAAATACACAATAAAATTTAACACTACAATACACACACTACACTACACACACTCACTACAATAAAACTTATTGTTTTCTCATTTATTTCTGACTTTTTCGCTTTGTTACTATATTTTATCCCTCTAACCTTTCTGATTAACTATACATTACTCTTTGTGGAGTAATTCTAGATAAATTTAGCTAGAAAATCTGACGTTGAAAAATAGAGCACCATATGTTCATGCATGTTTTCTCATTTATTTCTGACTTTTTCGCTTTGTTACTATATTTTATCCCTCTAACCTTTCTGATTAACTATCTTTCAATGTAGTATTATCCAGATTAGCACAAATAAGCGTTCCTGATATCCTGTAGACAGGTTTGCTGGACCATTCTTAAACCCTACAAGTTACCAAAAATCGAAATCAAACGTTCATAGAACAGTCAAAAACATAATTAATTACCATAATCTAGAGATCATGTACATGTTTGCTGATTACAAAAATTATAGCAATAGACTTATGTACAGAACATTTAGCTGCTCATAACATAATACCTAATGAAATTTAAAGTTAAACGTTCTTTTATGTATGTACAAAAAATGTAAAAAATGTAAATGTACCCATATCAGTACACTTAAGAACGAGAAATTATAATATAAATGTTCAAGACTTTTCGATAAGATTATTTATCCATATTTTTTTGAAATTTTATACTTCATTGTTAATACCTGAAATTGGCAAAATTATACCATTATTTAGGTCGAATAAATTGTTATATATATATATATTTATTAAGCAAACCATTATGTATCATAAAAGTAGTAGAAACTAACAAGCAAAACATCAAACAAACAATTATTTTGTGATGTAGTAACTTGTTAACATTACTGTTGATGGGGCAATTGAACAACAGCATGACTTTTAAAAGAGCATTACAAGCAATTTTATTTTTTATGATCGGTTTGCATAGTTTTCTGACTGTTTGATTTCTCCTAACAATAAATTACGAAAACGTGTGCATTCCAATTATTAAAAAAAAAAAAAACTCATTTTTACAAAATACGTTGTAGAAGCAATATTTACTTAATAAAAAAAGGTGTAAAAACTGGCGAGAAATACTTTTAACAGCTATTTTTCTCCTACTTAATAGAAACAACAGTTTATAACTGAAACAATATATATATTTTTTTTATTTTGCTCATTTGAAATAAACGGTTTCAATCGGGCAGATAGTATTTCGTTTGTTTCCTGAAAATGTATGTATCTCCCTTCAAAGCTAATATAGCCTAGCCTGAAATTCATGTTAAATAGGCTAAAAATACTACAGAAGAGTTATATGCTGCAAAAAAGCAAATTTATTTTCTTTTATCTTCTTTTAATACGCATCATAGTGAAGTTTTCCATTCAAAGCAACACTAAAAAATGAATCATGTTTTTACAGCTAATTTTACCGTAATAAACTGAAATTTTTACTTTTACACTACTAAACTGTAAAATTGCCAATTTTACAGTAATGAACTGCAAAATTGCTAATTTTACAATTTACAAGCGTGCATTATACAGTTTTAATCAGGAACCTCTGCTGCCAGTATTATACTGTTGTTTTTGCAGTACAATGCAGCTAAATTTTACTGCAATAAACTGTAAAATTTCTACCTTTACAGTAATAGAATGTAAGACTGTTATTTTTACAGTTTATTGTTGCGCATTTTACAGTTTTAAATTGGAACCTCGGCTGCCAGTATTACACTGTAAAAACAACAGTTAATTATTTGCAGTGTACCGAAGAGTTAGTTTTACAGTCGACGCTCGTTATAACGACCACACGTTATAAAGACCATCCTAATATAACGACCGGTGAGAAAACCCCCAACTGTATCCCAATTATACTCCATGTTCTACCTCTTATAGCGACCACTCGTTATAAAGACCGTTTTCTGTTGGACGGAGACGGTCGTTATATCGAGCGTCGACTGTATGCTGAAAAAAATCAAATTTATTTTCTTTTGTCTTCTTTGAATGCTCGTGATAGTGGAGTTTTCCATTCAAAGCAAGAAACAGCTGCGTTGCTTACTTTCTGCACTATAGGAAACAATTTTCAATTGTATAGCAAAATATGTAATACTAAGTTTCCCCATCGTTTTGTTCCCTGTAAGAAATATCGAGCAGCGTCTGAGAAAGCTATCTAAGGAAAAAGTAAGCACTCTGATAACTCACTGATGACACAAACAGATATCGAGATAGAAAAGCGTGACGGAAATTTCGATAGAAATTGAAAACAAGGGTTCTGAACAGAGTCGGTAAAATGACTTACTCGTTCGGAAACCAGCTATGATTGCGGTTGGGTTCGGGTTTAGTCCGAGGAAATGATCTTTAGCACAATATTTATTTATTTCGCAACAAACGTGAACTGACTTTCAGATTTCAAACTAACGCCGTAGTTTTAATTTCATATGAAAGTCTTTATGCTTCTACTAGTGGGAGAAATATATCAAAAAATTTTATTTACTATAACTATTGAAACCAAAATTAATTCATTTAGCTGGAAAGAATGAACTGCCATATTTTTTATTTCTCTCTTTTTTTCGGGGGGGGGGGGGAAGACGATATTACTTTTTTGAATACTTATTAAAATTTATAATTTATGCATACTGCAAAATATAAAGTGCTGTTGTTACAGTATAATACTGGCAGCAGAGGTTCCTGTTTAAAACTGTAAAATGCACAGTAATAAACTGTAAAATTAGCAATTGTACTGATTATCATTGTAAAGCAGAAATTTGACAGTTAATTAATGTAAAATGAGCAAGTTTTACAGTTTGTTACTATAAAATTAGCTATATGAGTATTATACTGTTAAAAAAAATACAGTGTAGAGATTGAGAGATTTTTTGCTCTGGTTTTAGCAGAAAAGAAACGAAGAGAAAAATAAAAGAACAGTTTGCCTATTTAAAATAAATAAATAAAAATAAATAAATAAAGCAATCGAATATGTTCACTGGTTTAAATTGTTAACTCTTACTTGCAGCACTAAAATGAGGTGCCGGATAAGTCATTCAATAGAGCGGTTGACTGTCAAGAGAGCGGTCCAAGGAAAGTGTCAATGTTCGTGCGATGCACTTTTATATTATTTTTTAATTAAATACTTTACGTGTAAAACTTTAGGCTCTGATATGAACTCCATGTAAATACTCTTCACTGCTTTAAATCAAGCAACTGTTTTAAATCAAGCATTGCAATTTAAACTGTAAAAGTGCTAATTTTACATTTATTACTATAAAGCAGCAATTTTACAGTTTATTACCACAAAATGAGCTGTATCATACTGTAAAAACAACTGTATAACATTGGCAGCAGAGGTTCCAGCTTAAAACTCTAGAAGGTGCACTTATAAACTGTAAAACCAGCTGTTATTACTGGAAAAGCAGCAATTTCAGTTTATTATTGTAAAACTAGCAATTTTACAGTTTATTATTGTAAAATTAGCAATTTTACAGTTTATTACTGTAAAATTAGCAATTTTACAGTTTACTACTGGAACAACAGAAATTTTACAGTTTATCATTGTAAAATTAGCAATTTCACAGTTTACTACTGGAACAGCAGAAATTTTATAGTTTATCATTGTAAAATTAGCAATTTTACAGTTTACTACTGGAACAGCAGAAATTTTAGTTTACTACTGGAACAGCAGAAATTTTACAGTTTATCATTGTAAAATTAGCAATTTTACAGTTTACTACTGGAACAGCAGAAATTTTAGTTTACTACTGGAACAGCAGAAATTTTACAGTTTATCATTGTAAAATTAGCAATTTTACAGTTTACTACTGGAACAGCAGAAATTTTAGTTTACTACTGGAACAGCAGAAATTTCACAGTTTATCATTGTAAAATTAGCAATTTTACAGTTTACTACTGGAACAGCAGAAATTTTGGTTTACTACTGGAACAGCAGAAATTTTACAGTTTATCATTGTAAAATTAGCAATTTTACAGTTTACTACTGGAACAGCAGAAATTTTAGTTTACTACTGGAACAGCAGAAATTTTACAGTTTGTCATTGTAAAATTAGCAATTTTACAGTTTACTACTGGAACAGCAGAAATTTTAGTTTACTACTGGAACAGCAGAAATTTTACGGTTTATCATTGTAAAATTAGCAATTTTACAGTTTACTACTGTAAAATTAGCATTTTTTACAGTTTGTTACTATAAAATTAGCTGTATTATACTGTAAAAACATCATCTATGTTTTGCAGCATGGTGTTAGAATTAAGAGAAGTTTCAGATTTTGCAATTATCTCCCAAAATACCTTACCGAGAGAAGTTCGGTATATACATTCATTGAAGCAATACAAAACAAATAACCATTCTACATTTTCACATATATAACAAGAACTATATAACACGCACTTGTTGAAGTCGGGTGGCATGAAACAGTGGTTGCAAAATTGAAAAGTACTAAGTTGCTTATTGGCATTCGTCAGCTTAGAATAGGATTAACCGAGCCGGAGGTACACATCCTCTTATATAATTAAAGATAGGGGAAAAAATTATATTTGGTATGCTCCCCTATAACAGGTTTACAGGCGTCGCAATGTAACCTGTTATAGGGGTCGTCGCAATGTAACTTGTTTAAAAATAATTGTTTATCTTATCGGAAAATAGCAAAATAATTAATCTTTCAACATTATAAATGAAAATTATAAGAAGCCTTTATATGCTTTCGAAAATAAAGTTTCTTTCTTAATGACACTTTGCGAAAACAAATTCATAGTTTTTTGTTCAACGTAAAACCTATGAACGTTGATTCATAACTTTTATGTTATGAATCATAAAAGATCAATCTAATAGATCAAAATAAAAGATCTAAATCATAAAAGATCAAAAGATAATCTTTTAACATCATATCTTAAAAGTTACTTAACTATTAAGTTACTTAACTTAATAGTTAAGTAACTTTTGTAAAATGTACTTAAAACTATTAAAGATTGTTTGAAGAACAATACGACTTTTATAAGTTGTGAATAAATTTTCATATTCAACTACCTATTTAAAATACTGCAAATTTGCTTAAAAAATTATAGACACACTGGCGATTACTCTCATAAAATATGTGTATTTCCTTCTAAAATACTAATGTTTAAGAATTAAACATAGTAATAAAATTGCATTTAAAAACTATTTTTGCAAGCCTGTTAAAACCTTAAATGCTAATTATTACGTATGGTTTAAAAAATGCAACAGTAATCTTACTTTCAGAGATTGTAAATAAAGCGAAAAAGAAGAATTTTTGGCAAGTTGAAAATATTTACTACAAAATCCCTGTTATTAAAGAAAAAAGCTCATAGTAATATTATATCTACCATTTAGCTTTAAACACTGAACTAGAATAATAACTTAGCAACATTTTGAAATGCAAAAATTTTGGTTTTCAGCATTTTCTTTAAAACACTATGACACGCTATATTACAATATGGCTTATTAAAAAATACGATTATTTTTATGGAGATACAATACCATGAGTTTTTATAGTTAAAAAAGAAAATAGGTTTTACTTTAACTTATCTCTCAGTTTCATACAGCAATTTCATTTTTTTTAACTTTTTTTTAATACACTTCATGTAAAAACTATCCCCCGAGAAAACTACCGAAAAATTATAATTGCATTTAGCGTTTTAATAAAGTGTTGATTACATCCCAAAGTTAATATATTTCCTACTCAGACCGTAATTACATGAAAAATAAATTACTAGACAACAGTTTCTTTGCACGCTATTAGTTTTCAGTAATACTAAAACTGCTGGAAAAACTACTTGAAGCTTCTCAAGAGCTGAAAAAGTTATGTTTAGTTTAAAAATCAAATTTGCATTGCATTTAATACAGTGCGTCTCAAAAGTTTAAGCACTATGCAAATTTTTGAATAAAAATAAATCTTTTCAGCAGAATGCTTTCATATTTATACTGTAAGTGGCTACTATGATCCTAATTAAATGTTTGAAGTTTTGAAAAATATAACCGCAACGAAAATCAGAAAATACAAAAGATGTTTTTTTTGCTGTCGCAAAAGTTTATGCAGAAATCAGATTTTATGCAAATATCTCTTGAAACGTGATGCGTGAAGAACCAGTGCGGTTCTTTTGAACGAGTTTTATAGTGTAGCAATGGCTTAAAGTGTTATCAAGATGCCAAAGTCACTACAGTTCTCGTCTGAAGAAGTTGCGAAACTCTGGAAGCTGAAAGCAGAAGGTAACTCTGTTATGCAAATTTCAGTGATTTTACATCGATCTAAACGTGGTATTTGTAATGTTCTGAAACGTGGAAATCAATTTAAACCTGCGTTTCGCTCAGGAAGACCAAGAAAACTACGTCTCGTGAGGATAGAAGAATTAAAAAACTGGCCTTAACTGAAAATTTGTCACTTAATCAAATAAAAACTAGACTTGTAACAAAACTATCACGTGATTCCATAAGCAGACGAATAAAAGAATCAGGATTTATCAAAAAACAAAAGTTAGCTCGCAAACCTTTTCTGAAAAAGTGTCACAAACAAGCAAGACTGCAGTGGGCAAAGCATCATATGCATTACAGTGACGAATGGATTACTGTTGTGTTCTCTGATGAAAAAAAAATGGAATTTAGACGGTCCAGATGGGTTCTCATACTACTGGTGTGACTTGAGGAAAGATCCGAAGTGCGTATTCAGTAGGCAACATGGTGGTGGGTCAGTCATGGTATGGGAAGCTTTTTGCTTCAACGGACAAACTTCTCTTAGCTTTCTAAAGGGCAGACAAAATTCAGAAAGGTATCAAGATACCCTGAGAAAGCATTTGTTACCATTTTGTGAAGTCCTAGATGGTCCTGATTGGACTTTTCATCAAGACAACGCTTCAATATACAATTCCCGTAGTAAGAAAGAATGGCTTGCTTCTCAAAATATTAGTGTAATGAACTGGCCAGCACTCAGCCCGGATCTAAATCCCATAAAAAACATCTGGGGAATTTTCGCACGTGACGTTTACCAGAATGGGAAGCAGTATTGCTCTGTTTAAGAGCTTAAATCTTCAATCGAAAAATCCTGGTACAGACTAACTCCCGAAACCTTCCATAATCTCGTGCTATCGATGAAAAATCGTATATTCGAACTCATCCGATGCAACGGTAACACCATAGACTACTAAAATACGTTTATGCTTTCTAAAATATATATATTCCGTTTTTGTGCTTAAACTTTTGCGACAGCAAAATTTTGATTTTATCATGTAATCGTATTTTAATTTCTATGAATTGTTTCCAAATTCGAAACATGGATTTGTAAGCTGTTTGTTTAATTACAGTAAAAATTTCAAAGCTTTTAGGTGTATACTTTTTGTCTTATAAAAAGATTTCGGTAGTGCTTAAACTTCTGCGACGCACTGTATAAAATATGCTTTTAATTTTCGTATTAGAAACTATTGTTTGATTTTCATTGTAGCTTTGGTTGTAATATATTTTCAGCAAACATTCATTTACAATTTGAAATTGACTTAAAAATTGCTGTAAGGAAAACGTTTTCATGTCATATAAATTGTTCCTATTTTTTTAAATAAAAAAATGCTGTTTTTATTTTGATATTCAGATATCATGTACTCTTTTTTTTTTCAGATTGTTCTTGATGTCTTCAATAGGGTGTATCTCGCTGAGCCACCTCCTAGAACGTCCACCGGCCGTTTCTCCATCGGGGGTCGGCATCTATGTCCTTCACACACACACAAACATTCACACATACACGGCAATACAGGCATACACAAATCGCAAATCGTCATTGCGATAGTCGTATTTTGAATTCAAGATGTCAGAATTCAATTTTTATTTACTCATTTGTTATTTTCGAGATTTTCTGTGTGCATTTTTTGTTTTACTTTTTGCAGCAGTTTTAAACATATTATTACCTAGGTTCACCAAATTTTTACTAAGATGTTGCTAAAAATAAAATAATAATAAATTTATTTGTGAAAAATAAATTGTGGTGACATTGCGAGCAAATCAAATAAATTTGTAGGTTGTTTGAGATACAAAATTTGTAAATATGTTTTATAGCAAAGGTAAAAATTATTACAATTTGCGCGTTCATGAGTTAAATATATTTTATCTGGTTTTTAAAAAAATACATTAACTGACCAATAAAATTACACTGAAGTGACAAAAGTCATGGGATACCTCTTAATATCGTGTCGGCCCTCCTTTTGCCCGGCGAAGTGCAACAACTCGACGTGGCATGGACTCAACAAGTCGTTGGAAGTCTTCTGCAGGAATATTGAGCCATGCTGTCTCGATAGACGTCCATAATTGTGAAAGCGTTGATGGGGCAGGATTTTGGGCACGAACAGACCTCTCGATGGTGTCCCATAAATGCTCAATGGGATTCATGTCGGGCGATCTAGGTGGCCAAATCATTCGTTGGAATTGTCCAGAATTTTCTTCAAACCAATTGCGAACAGTTGTGGCCCGGTGACATGGCGCATTGTCATCCATAAAAATCCCATCGTTGTTTGGGTACATGAAGTCCATGAATGGCTGCAAGTGATCTCCAAGTAGCTGCACATAAGCATTTCCAGTCAATGTTCGGTCCAGTCGCACTAGAGGACCAAGTCCATGCCATGAAAAAACAGCCCACACCATTACGGAGCCACCACCAGCTTGAACAGTGCCTTGCTGACAGTTTGGGTCCATGGCTTCGTGGGGTCTGCGCCACACTCGAACCCTACCATCGGCTCTTACCAGCTGAAATCGTGACTCATCGGACCAGGCCACGGTTTTCCATTCATCTAGGGACCAACCGATATGCTCACGTGCCCACGAGAGTCGCTGCAAGCGATGTCGTTCTGTCAGTAAAGGCACTCGAGTCGGTCTTCTGCTGGAATAGCAAAAGAAATCCAAATTTCTCCGCACAGTTCTAGCAGACACGTCCATTGTACGTCCCACATTGATTTCTACGGTGATTTGACGCAGTGTTGCTTGTCTGTTAGAATTTACGACTCTTTGCAGACGTCGCCGGTCTCGATCTTTAAGTGCAGGCGGTCGACCACTGCGCTGTCCATGGTGGGATGTTATGCCTGAAATTTCATACTCTTGGCACACTCTTGACACAGTGGATCTGGGAATGTTGAATTCTCTAACGATTTCCGAAATGGCATGACCCATGCGTCTAGCTCCAACTAACATTCCGCGTTCAAAGTCTGTTAATTCACGTCGTGCGGTCATCATCACGTTAAAACCTCTTCACATGAATAACTTGAACAGAAATGAAAGCTCTGTAAAAGCACTGCGCATTTATACCTGTTCTATGCGATGCTACTGCCATCTGAAAATTTGCATATTGCTATCCCATGACTTTTGTCACTTCAGTGTATAAGAGGAAAATCATGCAGTTGTTGCTAGTACTATTATTATTTCTATTATTACTACTATTGTAATTTTTATAAGAGGAAAATCATGCAGTTGTTGCTAGTACTATTATTATTTCTATTATTACTACTATTGTAATTTTTAAAAAAAGCACAGAACTTAAATCAGGCATTTTAAAATGGTATACTTGCAAACTTAATGTAAGAACAACAAACATAGTTAGTTTGAACATCAAAAAAAGGGGAAAAATGGAAGTATTGCACAGGATTAATTCAAGATTTGTACCATACGTGACTCATATGTTGCAAGCATCACATAACTTTCTTCTAATGTTTTCATGCAATTATTAAAATGATGCCAATGCCTAATCAGCAACAGTTACTGTCTAAGAATAATTTACAGGCCAGTTTTCGTTGAAATCTGTGTTCAGTTCATCCAGATTAACTTCACCTTTAAATGAGAGAATACGCAGTCTCTGTATATTGTAGATTAACTAGCAATTTTGGCTTTAATTCGGGCCAGATTGCAAAACTTCTCCTGGAGCCATTCTGCCAAAACAGGAAGGTTCTGAACTTTTAATATAGACCGCAGTTTTTTTTTTTTTTTTTTTTGGGGGGGGGGATTTTAGGAATGAAATTATTGCTGTAACGGAACTGGCTTTTATCTAAAAGATTTATGTACATGAATTCTGAAGCTAACTGGTTTTTGCAGGAAACACTCCTGATTTTTTCTAGACATGTTACAGGCAGAAATTATGCACATCAGCTGTCCATTCTCCCCCACTAGCGTTTCGGATTTTTTTAAAGGGTATTTGTGTATATTTGTGTACATTGAAGTATTTTTTTAAAAAAGGAATACATTGGAGATCGAAACATTATTCTTCATGAAAAACAATACTGTTTTAAAGTAAAACCATTGTAAAAATTTAGGTAAAGCAACATGATAGATTGATAGATTGATTGATAGTTAGAGCAACATGTCACCTGACTTCAATTGGATTTAAATGTAGCGCAGCTTTATTCAGTTCTAACTTAACAGTGAAACAAATATCAATTAAGCATCTAATTTCTCTAAGTAAATTGCTTTTAAAATAAAGTACTAAATTACAAAGAACTTTTTTTTTTAAATCACGAGCATCTATTTTACCAGAGAAAACTTGCAAAACGTTATAAGTAAAGAATTAAAAAAAATAATAACAAAGCGCTATTAATACTTAATTTAAAAGCCTTTACTGACATAATTTCCAAGCTGAACTCCGCACCGCTTTGAAAATTAAAAGAATCCTCATCTAAGCTTCGCAATTTAATTTTGTTTACTTCTGAGATGAGTCTGCTCAATCTGAGAAAATCTATTACAAACTTCTAGAAATTCACCCCGTGAATTGTCTGCCCATGATATTTAATTACGAGCGTCTGGGCCTCGATAAAAAAGTTTTACATTGCATCATCAAAATTGCAAGCCGCTGAAAGGAGCAATATTACTTTCAGTGATAATTAAAATCATGGAATGGGATTTTTCTCCAGCTTTCGCAAGTAATAATGCGTAAATGCGGCGGAAATTTCTACTTCGTTGGCAAGACTAATTTGTAGGAAGGTTTTAAATCCCTGCTTTTTATGTGAAATTTAACGTGTTTTTTTTTTTAACGTCTCGTCAAATGAAATCTAATCTCACTTCAAAAAATTAGACTCTTGTACTGCAAGAACATGGTTCTTGAAAAATAACTTCAAAGGCTTTAGGATATTTTGACCTCTTTGAATTTTCATTACAAACATATATGTTTTATTGTAATAAAAATGTACGGTTAGCTCTAAGTTCAAAAGATAATTAAAAATTGTTTTAGATCTAAGCGAATCTATAGTGTGATTGTGATGACTTGATTCTTCAGCTTGCACTTGAGAGAATGGATTAAAAATAAAAAAGACAAAACTTTAGAGTGGTGCAGCTCCAAAAAACTAAAAATGGTTTCTGTTACTGATTTTAACAAATGGAATTTGATCTGAAGTCTACTTATCAGAGCTAGATTATAACCGATTGAAGTCTTAAATTCATTAAAAAACTTTCTCAATTTTTTTTTTAGTTTTAAACCGTATCTAGTAGGTGGCACTATAACATATTTTGGGGACGAACACCATTTACTTATTCTAGTCACGGCAGTGTCTGGTGTGTAGTTGAAAATTGTTTAAACATTCTCTAAATTGCGTAATTAGAGAGTATTTTGAGGCACCTTATGTGTATTAACGTTGCGAGGGGGTGGGAGACCGTTTTGATATAGGACTGAAAAAAATAATACAGAACTCTTTTTTAGCATACTTTCCCGTTAAAAATAAAAGAAAGACGACGAAAGTATTAAAAGTAGCTTAATGCATCTAAAAAATATCGCCAAGTCTAAAAAATATCGCCAAGTTAAAAAAAATATCGTCAAGTCCAAAAAATATCGCCAAGTTAAAAAAATAAAAAGGTAAAATGAATATCGAAAAATTAAAAATTTGAAAGTAGGGTATTGAGATGGGGAATTTGTGTGTCGGTCGGTCGATCGGTCGGTCTGTCGGTCTGTCTGTCCCCCCCTAATAACTTTTGAATGAACATTCCGATTTGGACAAACTTTTTTTTGTTGGAAAATTCTCGGCGAGTACAGCTCATTCCCATATTTGATTTTTCGATTTGAACAATTTTTGGTTCAGCTTTGAACCGTTCAAACAACCTGTTCCGCGATACTAACTTTTGAATGAACAGTCCGATTTGAACAAACTTTTTTTTTGTTCGAAAGATCTTTTCAATTATACTTCATTCTCGTATCTACACTTTCGATTTGAACAATGTTTCGTTCAACATTTAACCGTTCAAACAAGCTGTCACCCCTAATAACTTTTGAGTGAACAGTCCGATTTAAATAAACTTTTTTTTTGTTCGAAGAATCTCAGCAAGGATGCTTCATTACCGTATTTAAATTTTCAATTTGAGCATTTTTTCGTTCAACATTGAACCGTTCAAGCAACCTTTCCCCACCTAATAACTTTTGAGTGAACTGTCCGAATGGAATAAACTTTTTTTGTTCGAAAGATCTCGGAGAGGCTTTCGCATACATTTCCATATTTCTCTTTTTGATTTGAACCATTTTTCGTTCAATATTGAACCGTTCAGAAAAAAAAAATGAACATTAGCGTCTACGGGGAATTTAAGTTGAATGTTGATCCTGAACTTAAAGTCGGATTTCCTTCAAACTAACTTTGTAAGAAAATGGTTTTGATAAATAATGTTTGTAAAGTACTTTTTTGAGTAATCTTCTGTGAGGACTCTGATTCCGACTCCGCGAACATGGCGGAAATGCAGGCTCAGAAAAAAAAATGACTGAACGTGCAGACGATTTTTTGTTTATTTATTCATTTGTTTTATTTTATTTATTATTATTATTATTATTTTTTTTTTTTTGAAGACGATTTTTTTTGTAACAAACATTTTTCATTCACGAGAACATTTTATTCTTTATTTATATTTAACAACTGGCAACGGATTAAAAGTGAAATTCGAGACATTTTATTAACGGACGAGTTTTTTTTTTTTTTCCTTTTTTTTCTTTCTTTGATAAAATGTGTTTTGATGCTCTTTGTACTTTTATTTATTTATTTATTTATTTATTTTTTTTTTTTTTTTTTTTTTTTTTTTTTTTTTTTTTTTTTTTTTGAAAACGATGGAGGATTTTTTCTACGGAGTAACAGTTACACTCTTTAAAAGGTGCGACAAAACTTTATTTATTCGTTAATTACTTTTTACGTGTCTATTTCATCTGATGAGAGGGGAATATTTTGCTTTTCGAAATCAGCTCTAAGTGCTAAAAAGGTATGTTTGACATAGTTTTCAGTCTCAGATAATCAAGAGAATAATGATCAGATGCGAGAATGCCGATGTCGATGTACGGGAAAGTAGGCTCGTTTAGTTCTTGACAGAACTTCTTGTTAAATGTTGATCCCTGTCTTGTAATGTTTTCTCCCCCGGTTTAAAACTAGATAAAGGCACATATATTTTGCTAAAATCTATTTTAGGAGACAACGACCCAGAACTAAGTGTTTCAAATCATTTTAAGCATATTAAAATTTTGGTTTTTCTTATAAAATCTAAGAAAAATAATTATTATTATTAATACTATGTTTATATTACGCAAAACAAGTTTTTTTTTCTGTTTTTTAATACAAACTCTTAACCAATAAAAGACTTTTCAAAATCTTGTACACATTCACATATCGATATCGATTTCCAAACGATATGAAAATATTTTTCATTTGCCTTATTGGACTGCAAAATATTTCAAATTGTCTGCTTAACAATTGAACACTTCTTTGAAAATAAAACATTTCTATTTTGTCCAAAATGCAAGCTGTTATAATTAACTTGAGTATATATTTTTTTTTCCTTTTGAAATTGAAGAGTAGTGTTCTATTAAGCTTCTTATATTTTTTAATAAGAAATATTTTAATAAAAGCACTTTTCTTACAAAAATTGAGTGCACAAAATCATCAGAAATAACATACAGAAGTAATTTATTTATTGTCTCTATAAGTCATAAAAGTAACAATTCGTGTTCAATGGGAGAAAGTTAAAATGAAACATTTAATTATTTTTCAAAACAAAAAAGAAAAAAGAATCAATATTGGTGTTTGGTAAAATATAGAAATTTTAATTGAGAAATTTTAAAATGTGCTATTTTTAACAAAATTTGCTCTCTTGCAATTTGTCCTTACGTATTATTTTTTCGTGAGTTAGCAACGACATACATTAAATAAAAAAAACAACGGTAATAATCAGAAAATGAGCCTATTGCTCTGATGTGCATTCAAAGCATTTTTTACAGTATTTTTTTTTAATAGATAACCACGATCTAAGTATCAACAACACTATGGTTGTTTTGAAATTTTAGTACACTAGATGACCCGTGCGGAATTCCGCAAAAAAAAAAAAAAAAAAAAAC
>JAXGGA010022279.1:0-15238 GCA_038373865.1 Uloborus plumipes | reverse complement strand
CGGGGCGTTTGTAGCCAATTTTCCACTATGCCTTTGTGCGGTGGACCCTAGACCGACTGATGGGGGCGGTCCAGACTTTCTGGGGCCCTGTGGCCTGCAAATGGGGTCACCGAGAATGTGTGGGCCTCGAACGCAGCGCCAACGGCTGGCGAATAAAAAAAATGAAGATGTGAGGGGTGACGCCCCGAAAAAAAAAGTTTGGTGGACTGAACTCTATTTTTCTAAGAGGAGATCACTCTAGAACTCCGGAGAAGGAGTTTGCATTTTTTCTCCGTGCTCGTGCTTGAGCAAACATCGGAACTTAGGTTCCAGAGGCGCGCGGCAGCGCCGACCGATTTGCTGTTAGACAGCATCATCTCTGTCTGAGAAAATATTGAATTTTAAACGAGAGTTTATGTAAATATTGTAACTAATCCAGAATAGTGTAAATAAAGCAAATTTGGACTATCCAATTATCTACATTCGTCTGCATTAGCGAACATTTTATACACACCACACAGCCAAAACGCCACAGCCGGTTACTTCCTGAGATATAGCAATCACCCCCGCGCAGAACACGTGCGATTGCTCCACCCCCCTTGGAGGAATTCGCTAAAAAAAGTCAGGTGCACCAGTTCACATAGTGGTACATATGTGCAAAAATTTTTGTTCGATTTCATTCAGTAGTTTTTGCTCCAGCGCGGCCACAAAAACTGGTCACACACATACAGACTCACACACACACAGACACACAGACAGACAGACATTTTCCAAAAATGGTCGAAATGGACTCAGAGCACCTCAAAACGTGCAAATCCGTCAAAATTCGACATTCGAAAATTTTCACGAAACCAATACTTTCTTCTATATATTAGATATAGAAGAAAGTAAAAATATGAGTTTCCGGATATTATCGGATTGTTTGCCTTTGAAGTGTTTGTGTGATCCTGTTTTCAGCAAATTTAAGGAATATACTGTTTGATATTTTAACGCTCGACCTTCCTTGCATTTGCGCATTTATCAGGTCTCTTTTTATTTTATCAAAATATGGGTGATAGTTATAAGAGGGGTGAAGAGTGTGAGTGGATAAAGCACTGAGTAACCGCTCCTTTTAGCCAGTTGGAGACGAAAAAATCCTCTTATAAAGCAAAGAGAGCCGTAAAAATTTGGTAGCTAATGTGAAATTAAAACACCAGCGAGCGACTGCACTTGGTACAGTTCAACTCGTAAACAATGTACCGTACCAAGTGCGGTCGCTCGCTGGTGTTCTAGTTTCATATTAGCTGCCTGTTTTTTTCGGCTCTCTTTGCTTTATAAGATGATTTTTGCCTCCAACTGGGCTAGTTTCGTATTCCATGCTGATGAGTGCATAATAAGCACGAAACTGCAGTCAATGGATCGAAATAGCCGAGTTGGTGGTGTATTGCATATTTCTGCTTTAGCCCTTGCTTAGGAGCGGTTACTCACTGCTTTATCCACTCACATTCTTTATCCCTCTTATCACTATCACCCATATTTTGATAAATAAAAAAGAGACCTGATAAATGTGCAAATGCAAGGAAGGTCGAGCGTTAAAATATCAAACAGTATATTCCTTAAATTTGCTGAAAACAGGATCACACAAACACTTCAAAGACAAACATCCGATAATATCCAGAAACTCATATTTTTCATTATTATATTTTCTTTAAAGATTGGGCTATCCTATCTCTTCTTCGCACATTCAATATAATTATAAATCATTAAAACTAAATACAATACTTTTTATGTTACAAAGGCATGAACAATGCTTACTTTTCACATAAAATATTGAAAATTAAGTTAGGAAAATAACTAGAACTTTTTTCAAAAATGTTGGTACTGAAATGTGTATATTGTGCAATAGCAACAAGAAAACGAAAAAAAGCCACTAATTTTATTATTTGCAATGATAGAACACACCTTTAGGTTTATTTCGAAGGCTTTTATTATTGAATATGACTTCCGCCTCTTCGTGAAAAAGCCACTAAATTAAATTCATGTTTTGCACATCTTTATTCCACAACTGATGTTTTGCTGAACTTAACAACTGAATTTGGGAGTCATAAATTATTTCTCACTTTTGTTTCTGCTTAATAAGGGATTAAGATGATTTTTAAGTAGTATAATAGGGCTGTAAATACACTTAAAAATAAAGGTATGTTTGCTTTTCAGTGGAATTTAGGTTAGGAAAATGACTAGAACTTTTTTTCAAAAATTTTGGTACTGAAATGTGTATATTGCGCAATAGCAACGAGAAAACGTAAAAAACCACTAATTTTATTCTTTGCAATGATAGAACACACCTTCAGGCTCATTTCGAATGCTTCCATTATTGAATAGGACCTCCGCCTTTTCGTGAAATGCCACTTAAGTAAACTCATGTTTTGCACAATAAAAAAATTGCTTGTCGTAGTTTATTCAAAATTTATTCAAACAAAATTATATTATATAAATTTTAAGTATTTTTTTATTAAATCCTCATACTTTCAGCAACGTGTCTGAGAATTTTTAGAGATTTTAAACGATTTCTGCACCCGTCACAATTTTCTGAATAGATACGTATACATGCAGATTAGGCTTAGCGGTTGACAGAAAATGCAATTTTTTGAAAAGTTTGACGGCCTGTAAAACAAAAACCAGATCACATATGGGTAAAAGAATTCATATGGTTACTTACGACCATAAAAATATTAAATACACCAAATTTTATCAAAATCCGAGGACATGGGTTACAAGACCGGGTGAACTGACATGGAATGACTCGAAGGTGAAACACTGAATGATGCATCTAGAATAGGTTTAGGGTTAGGAGACATGGACTTAGAACTGCAGGGTAAGTTAATTTGTTCGGGTTCCGAAGCTGTTAGATTCGATGTGTTGACACATTAGGAACGCCTGCTGCAGGTGGGAAATCTTCCTTGTTCGTAGAGTCTTGATCTCGGCTGTGTGGACTACTTGGAGCTTCCTCTGCGTTTTCCTTAGGTCTTGGTTCAGACATTGGTCTATCTGGGGTCAGTGATGGCGCGAAGATATGTTCTGAAAATATGTTTCTGTTTAGTGGATATATGCCTGTCTGTTTGAATCCATTTGTTGCTGTTTGCATCACAGCTGCTTTCAAAAAGGCACTGCCAAAAAGTTTGGCAACTTGATGAATTGTCACTGGCCTGCCTGGATGCATAATCAGCCACTGGCGCACTTCTTGTTGATAGTAGTTGCTGAGAGGTGCCATAAAGATTAAGGGGTGCCATGAAGGTTAAAGCCCAAGGGGTGAAACCGAGTACACGGTTTTGCCCCTCGTTCAGTACCCGGATTCACCCCGCACTTAAAGCTTTCATAAGACATGGCGTCAAATGACTATACAGAACGCTACAGACAAATACTTACAATGATAAAGAAGGTAATTAAATGCTGTACAAAGAGAGCTACATACCTTTATTCTTGCAGAAACAGGAACGTAGTTCAATTCGGTTTTGTCTGGCTCAAAAATCGTAAGCAAAAACCACTCAAATAGAATTTCCTTCACAGGAACGAGATAAACGTGTCTATTGCGTTCTGATGCAATCGCCACTGCTTTTTCATCAAGGTGGAAGGTAGTTCTTCTGTTTTTCACGCGATTGCAGCGTTTACAGAGGATAGAAGGGGGTACCCGGTTTGCTCCCGACTACCCGGTTTTACCCAACTTTCCCCTATATAATTAAAGCTAAATATTAGTTTTTTTTTCTCATTTTATATTTATTTCTCCCTTAAATTACTCAAAATTAAGTTTTTTTCAAGTTTTAAGTTAAACTTTTCCCCTTTAAATACCACATTATTTTTACAAATGAAGTTAAAAACCAACGTAAATAAAGCACAAATTGGGTAGAAAGTACAGAATGTACGCAGTACATGCTGTACTTTCTACCTAATTTGTGCTTTATTTACGTTGGCTTTTAATTTCAATTATATTTCAGCATAAAGCTTATATGATCATTTTTCAAGTGGGGCAAAGTGAAATAGTTAAGTTTACTTGCCTACTTCAAAAGGAGCAAATGGGAATTTCGTTCTAAAAATTTTTGTACATAAAGAAGGAATAATATTTTTTTGATAATACTTTCGTTGAAATATTATTTTTCATCTTTGGCAGTTATTTTGAACTTTAAAAAAAATGTGAAAATTTTTCACTTTAAAAAAACACGGGGCAAAGTGAAAAATAAAATATTTTTGTTATGAAAATTTTTCAATTCGACAGTTAATAGTAATTTTCATCAAATGAATGCGTAAATACAGGGTGACAAGAAATAATTTGCACACACATCGTACATTATAACTTTGTTGCTAATGAAAATAATGCGACCAAATTTCAAAATAAGTATGAATACATTATTTTGTCTAATATATTTAAACGTTTTCAAACTGGCTACCGTTAGAATTAATACAGAGCTTTAGACGTGTCACAAAATTTTCGGCTACGGGCCGCGACTCACTCATTGATATTTTATCCCTTTCTTTCCCTAAGAATGCTTAGGGATGCCAAAGTTTTATGAGGTTTAGTACACACCCTTGTCTCCAAGATGGACCAAACAGAATAATACATTGGGCTTAAATCTGGGGAATACGGGGGGCCATTCTTCAGCTCCAATGAAGTTCGGAAAAGGTGTCTTGCATCAATCTTGAGTGTCTTTTGAGAAAAATCCTGTTGGAAGGTCCATCTTTGGTCTTCAAGGAACTTTTTCAACCAAGGTAAGACAACGTCTTCCAAAATGAGTTTGCGGTATGTTTGCTGATTATTTTTTATCCCTTGATCAACAAAAACAAGTGGTGTTTCCCCACTAGCACATATCCCACCACAAACCATTGCAGATAGGGGGTAGTTGACGCCGCCAACAATTCAAAAAGTTCCAGGTGCTTCTGCTGACCAAACTCTATCATTATGGCTATTTTGAGTTAGTTCAATTGAGAACAGTTTCTCATTTGTGAAGACCAATGTTTTCCATCGATCATCTGCAGCCCGCCTTAACAGTTCTTTCCTCTTTTGAAGTCTTGTGCGTTTGTTCTTTGCTGCTAGCTTTTAAGTCTCTTTCATTTTGTAAGGGAGAAGACCAGGCTCAACTATTACCATCAAACGAGTGGTTTCTATACGGATTTTCATCCCTCTAGCAACCTTTCTCACTGAAATCCTAGGATTTCGTTAAACTCGCTTTTTGACCACTTTCTGGTCGCTAGATGTGTTAACTGTGCATTTTCTTCTTCTTCCTGACTTATCACCATCATATTTGAGTTTTTTAACCTTTTAATTGTGCAGGAAACCGTGTACTTAAGCCACTTTCTATCGCTGACCAATTTTACGTTTTTTCGTTTCTTGCTTATGTAATTCAAGTATGGCAGATAGTTTTCGAACCATAATGGTTATCCCAACTAACTCACTTACACCTATTTAGTAGCTTTCTAGGATCGATTCCCTATCACAATATCGTTAAAAATTCAGTGGTATTTACAGATATTTGGTTTGAAACTTCGTCCAAGTTATTTCTTGTCACCCTGTGAACGAAAAAATAATTATTAACGAAAAACAAACGAATGAGCAAGTAAATGAATAAATAAATTAATTAATGTGTGAGAAAAATAAATGAGTGAATAAAATAGAGAACGAATAAGAAAATGAGTTAATGAATGAGTGAATAATTAAGTAAAAGAATGTAAATGAATTAATAAATGAAGAAATACGTGAGTGATGTAATAAATGAATGAATATAAGTACACGAAATGAACTATTTCACTTGGCCCCATCCACTTCGCCCTGCGTGCACTTCAAATTACATTGAACATTAAAATTAAAAAAATGCCTAATTTTTACTAAATAAGGACTACACTGGATATCAGTAGTTCTCAATTAATAGTTTGGATGATAATTTCGAAAATCTTATCCTTTTACAATAACAAGAAATATTTTTGAAAAACCACGAATATTACAATAAAGGTATCAAATTTTTAAAATGGCTTGTATAATTTTTTCGTTGATCTTTGGAGCTACTTATTTTTTGACAGGAATTAACTATCTGTCTAGGAATTTAGTAAAATATTGCTAGATAGGTTACACTGCAAGCTGGGAAAATATTTCACCATTTCACTTTGCCCTGCTATATTTCACTTTGGCACACATTCCCCTATACTACATTTTTTTATTATTCATCTTCAAATGCTGTTTTGAAAGATTGTTTTTCAGTGATTTTGGGACTTAATATTTTCTTTAAGTGTATCTGCAATTTAAAATTCACAAATGATGCAATAAATAAATAGAAAAAATCTAATATTTAGAGAAATATATAAATTTTATGCCTCGTGCTGGGAACCTAATTTCTTTAAAAAATTTGAATAAATGTTTGTTTAATATCAATATGTTTCCAAAATTACAAATTATGCCGACTTATGCTTGAAAGTGTAACTTGTGTACTGAGTCGAATCGAAAAAAATTGGGGGAGGAAGTAACTAATTGTTTAATTAGTTACTTTAATTAACAGGTACCAAATGCGAGACATTTGGTACCTGTTATTTTATTATTTTGCAGAAAAAACAATTGATAATTTCACATCATTTAAAAGCCAGCCTTTGCTTACTAGGCTCAAAACTGATGATAGTTTTCTCAAGGAGAGTCCTTCTCTATGGGCGAATAACACTTAATTCCTTGATGGAAAAAGGATGGTTTCGGTGTTTAGACCAGTAAATGATACAGCTGAAAGAGCTGTAAAAATGATGCAGAACTGTCATGGTTTGCTAACAGTTGATGAGGAGCAAAAACAATTTTTGTTGTGTTGCGTCCAAGAGCACCGAAATATATACTCGGACTGCAATAAACAAACATTAAAAACGATAGTATGTTTAGTAATGTTTATTGTTCTGTAATATTGTAGTAAATATACAAATACAAATACAAATGTGGCGACCAGCAGCAGGCTCTGGACCCAACTTGGCTGGTCCTAGTCAAATTAAAAACTTTTATTAAATACTTTTTTAGCGGGTGACAACCAAAATGTATCAGAGCTTCTGAAAAGTACCACTATTTCCTTTCTGAAATTTCCGCCATTTTTTTTCCAGTTTCGTATAATCTATGCAACCCACTCTAGGCGGGGATGTCGTTGGTACCGCGTGATACCCTTCAGAGGGCGACCCCTAAAATATATTTAACAATTTGGAGAAATATAAATGCACTGTTTTGAAATTTCACGTAATATTTTAAGTTATGCATAGTTAATCAAACTCTGTAGAGCATCACTTTGGGGGAGCGAAGGAGTAGATCGCGTGACACCCTGTGAGGGACACCGTGCTGGGGGTGACTCCCAAATGAACTTAAGAGTTCGCGTTTGGTTTTTATGTTCTTTTTTTTTGTCGTGTGCCAGTCGGGCTCGCAATTTGGGGTGCGCTGCTTCACTTTTGAAACTGTACTGTAATTTGGTGAGAAGTCCGACTTCCACTGTACACGTATGCCATAGGGACCCGATATGGTCCTTATAGGGTAGGCAACCTTTCACAGCACAACACATTCACACAAAGAAAGGACAAGGACAGGAGAGAGAAAACACATCCATGCCCAAGCCGGGACTCGAAACCGGGACCACATCATCCGTGGCAGACTGCTCTGACCACTAGACAAGGTGGCCGGCGTTTTTTTTATGTTCATTTACATATAACTAGTGGAACTTTGAATTCCTTGCAAAGCTTCAATTAATTTTTCTTCTAATTAAATGTAAACTAGGAATTGACCTAAAAGCAAGAATGTTACACTCTCGTCACCAGATTTTTGAAATTTTCCTCCATTTCTATGAAAGCATTTAATGCATTTTTTTACGATTAGATTAACTATTTCACATTTTAATGTGTTTATGCTTGTTAGTGGATCAGGAGATGATCAAAATTTTTTCCGAAAATCGGTGTCCAGCAAGTCGATGTCAGCCCTTAAAAAGCCTCAGGTTGCAGATTTTTTACATGTATCACGGACTCCAAAAATTTTTTCCAGCAGAAATAAGCGTCTCATGCCAATTTTTCGAGAAAGCTTTTACATATTTGTTATTTGATAAAAATTCGCTACCGTAGAATTTGATTATACGCCTCTGCTTTTACACTTTAAATAAACTTACATTTTCGTTATGAAAAAAAAAAAAAAAAATTGCTTATGAATGTTGTATGGATTTCATTTTTTTAACGGAAACTTCTTTTTTTTTCTTTTTTCTTTATTTTATTTTACTTTATTAATTTATTTATGAATTATTTCCCTTTTTAGCCTACTTTCCCGTTAAAAATAAAAGAAAGACGAAAAAAGTATTAAAAGTAGCTTAATAGATCTAAAAAATATCGTCAAGTCCAAAAAAAATCGCCAAGTTACAAAAAATATCGCCAAGTCCAAAAAATATCGCCAAGTTAAAAAAATAAAGAGGTAAAATGAATATCGAAAAATTAAAAATTTGAAAGTAGGGTATTGAGATGGGGAATTTGTGTGTCGGTCTGTCGGTCTGTCGGTCTGTCTGTCCCCCCCAATATCTTTTGAATGAACATTCCGATTTGGACAAACTTTTTTTTGTTGGAAAGATCTCGGCGAGTACAGCTCATTCCCATATTTGATTTTTTGATTTGAACAATTTTTGGTTCAACTTTGAGCCGTTCAAATAACCGGTCCCGCGATACTAACTTTTGAATGATCAGTCCGATTTGAACAAACATTTTTTTGTTCGAAAGATCTTTTCAAGGATACTTCATTCCCGTATCTACATTTTTTGATTTGAACAATTTTTCGTTCAACATTGAACCGTGCAAACAAGCTCTCACCCCTAATAACTTTTGAGTGAACAGTCCGATTTAAACAAACTTTTTTTTGTTCGAAAGATATTGGCAAGGATACTTCATTACCGTATTTAAATTTTTCAATTTGAACATTTTTTCGTTCAACATTGAACCGTTCAAGCAACCTTTCTCCACCTAATAACTTTTAAGTGAACCGTCTGAATTGAATAAACTTTTTTTGTTCGAAAGATCTCGGAGAGACTCGTTCCCATACTTCACTTTTCAATTTGAACCATTTTTCGTTCAATGATGAACCGTTCAGAAATTTTTTTAACATGAGCGCCTACTGGGAAATTTAAATTGAATGTTGATTCTAAACTTAAAGGCGGATTTCCTTCAAACTAACTTTGTAAGAAAACAGTTTTGATAAAAAATGTATGTTAAGTACTTTTCTGAAAAATCTTCTGTGAGGACTCTGATTCCGACTCCGACTCCGCAAACATGGCGGAAATGCAGGCTCAGAAAAAAATGACTGACTGGGCAGACGATTTTTTGTTTATTTATTCATTTTTTTGTTTAATTTATTATTATTATATTTATTTATTTATTTATTTTTTTGGCAGACGATATTTTTTTTTTTGATTACAAAAATTGTTCATTCACGAGAGCATTTTATTTTTTACTTATATTTAACAACTGGCAACGGATTAAGATGAAAATTCGAGATATTTTATTAACGAATGAGGTTTTTTTTCCTTCTTCGATAACATGTGTTTTGATGTTCTTTGTACTTTTATTTATTTATTTATTTTTTTCATTTGAAAACGATAGTGAAATTTTGCTTTTAGAAAGCAGCTTTAAGTGTTATAAAGGTATGTTTGACATAATTTTCAGTTTCAGATATTCAAGAGAATATTGATTAGATGCTAGATTGCCGATGTCGATGTACGGGAAAGTAGGCTCGTTTAGTTCTTGACAGAACTTCTTGTTTTTTGTTGCGGTTGGTGGATAATTTTGTGCGGATGGTCCCTCCCTTACGGTACTCACCACTGGTAAATTTTCAACATTGAAGTTCAAAAAAGACTTTTTAGAGTATCCTTGGTACTAGCAGCAGGGAAATAAGGCTCTCCTCAGACTACTTTTCGCAATTGAAGTCCTAAACATACATATGAAGTCAATTTATAAACCAAGATGTTTAGTAAAGGATACGTTGTGAAATCAATCGCCCCTTCCTTGAAACATTTCTAGATCCACTCTTATTCAAAGTAAGGCCCCCATTTTGGTTCCAAAAAGACACGTGTGGTTCCACTGGTATGTGTACAAAAACCGCGTTGAAGAAAACTGGTGCTATATATATATATATACTTCAGATGGCTGACCTGTTTAACTGTTCCAACTAATAACCTGAGGATATTTCATTCATTTTAAATTGTAGACAAGCAACAAGGATGGATATGGGTTTCTATACCGGAAAAATTTCCTCATAAGCTAGTATTAAATTTGAGAATTCAGTTATCTTACTAGATTTACACAATTGTGGTGTATTTTGACGATATAGCTACCATTGATTAAACCAGGGCTGCGGAGTCGAAAAATGGTCGACTCCGACTCCAACTCCGGGATTTTGAAGCTTCCGACTCCGACTCTGACTCCCGACTCCTGTTTTTTTTATTATTTTTTTTTTACCCAAAAGTGAAGAGGGAAAAACCCTAAACAAAGGTTGAAATATTAAGTCCATTTTTAAAAGTTTCATTTTCCTTCATGGTAGTAGCCAGGACTCACTTTAGGGGGGAGGGGGGTAGCAAGCAGGGGTATCCCAGTTGGAGGTCATGGGAGGTCATTGTGAAATCTCTAAAAGTTCAGTATTCTCAAGAATTCTCGCAGGTAATTTCACCACATTTACCTAAATTCTCGGAGGTCACTGTGACCTCCCCAAAAGTCCATTTTCTCCAGAGCAAAAGACAAGTGCCGCTCTTGACATTTGACTCCGGCCAGACTTTATTTTAACACATTGCATTTTTGCTGCAAATATGTTTTATTCACTTGCATAAGCCCAAACATAGCAATTCGTTTCACAAAGCATACCCGCCATTTTGAAGCCCTTTTTAATGATCCTAGATGCTTAGGATTTGGACATTAGAAGCTGAAAGTTTGTATATGTTAGTTTCAAAGATATGTTTTCACCTCCATAAAATTTCATCCAAATCGGAGGTGGTCGGAGTCGGAGTCGACATGTTTATTCAGCGACTCCGACTCCGACTCTTTTGGCCCAAAATCCGTCCGACTCCGACTCCGCAGCCCTGGATTAAACTAACGAATTTCCAAACACTTAAACGAGGTTGTATCCAAAGCCGTCACGGAACCAAAATGTCGGATAAGTCGGCCTGTCCTCTATAGGGGTTCTAATTCAAAGCAAGCACCGCTAAAGAGTTTATTTTACCACTAGAGTGTGCGTGCTCTTGTATACTCAAGATGCACGGTTCCGCATATTAAATAGTAAGAAAAAAAGGAACAGAACTTTAAAGCAAATTAAAAATTTTATTGAAAAAAAAATGAAACAAAGAAAATTTTTTATACCATTTAGGATACTACACATACACATGCCATTACCTGATGAAAGTAAAAAAACAACGTAAAAGAAGCAAAAATTCTAACGAAAGTCCGGCAATGTTCTATTACGACGATCTTTTGTGCTGAACTCTTTGCACTGATGAGGAGGCTCCATTGTAACTTTGAATTAGTTATACTCGACAGCAACTTAACTTGACTATGGAGAAATAAGCCGAGACCAAGCAAAGAAAGTAGTTCCTTGAGCGGTGTCCGAATTTTGGGTGAAATAAGACCATTTGCTTCAGAAATCAGATTAATTTATCAAAACCACTCATATGTTGCCTTAATTTATCACAAATTTCGTAAATTGTCAATTATTTGCAAGTTTACGAGTCCGCTCGTCGTGACGTCAGTGTCAAGAAACCTTGCTGTGTAGTATAGTTGCTTTATTTTCGTGATTATTTGAGCTTTATTTACATTGGATTTTCATTTTCATCATATTTTATCACAAAGCTTATTTGATCATTTTTCATTTATGCTATTACTTGGTTTTGAATACTGAAGGTCGTTATCACGTTCGGTGCATTCCTCCAGGCGTCGAATGAAAGCTTCCACCACCCGATCCATCAAGTCCAATGGGATATCTTCCATGGCTATTTCTTCGTGTGGGAATCTTTGAAGAGATTTAAAGGGTACGCTACACGTCCTCATACCGTGGCTGAACCCAAGGAAAGGTTGTGTACAGCTGTGGAGGGAACCCAATTGAACGTGCTGGGTCGGGTGGTGGTAGCTTTCATTCGACGCCTGGAGAAATGCACTGAGCATGATGGCGCCCATCGGTATGGTATCATATTCAAAAGTAAGTAATGGCATGTATGATATCTAAAAAGCATATATTTTTCTTCATTTTCAGTGTTTTTTTTTCAATAAAATTTTCAATTTGTTTCGAAGTTCTGTCCCTTTATATCCTGCTATACTAGAATGCAACTTAACTTGGCAGTGACGTCACTACGGGCGGAGCCAATAAGAGCTCACAAGCAGTCAGCGATTTCCTCTTATTCGCCAAGTAGGCTGTGACGTTTTATCTAGCTCGTTTTTCATAGGCTAACGTCACGCTGACGTCACGATGCTTTTGTCAAGAAACGTTGCATTTTAGTATATTCACTATGCCGGACCCTGTAGACGTTGGCCAGCAACCATAGGAGAAAAAAGTGCTTAAACTAGTCTGAAGGAAGTCTATCTTTTGCATCTGTTCGCTACACCACAGTGAAATTAAATTACATGTTTGACTAGATTTGCGCGCTTGGTTGAAAGTTAGACCAAACTGTTGTGCTCAAATCGACACCATGTCATTTATATAGTATCACTATTTAGAACTACAACTCTATAGCGGTAGCCACTGGCCACCATTGAACGCGCCAAATAATGAAGTAAACGGGCAAAAGAGTAGAATATACGATGATACAATCACTGATCTTTATCTTAAAAACGCTGTTTCCACAGCAAAAATCGTTTGCGCGCTTGCACTTTTCCGACGCTTGCCTGCCTATTCTTACCTCCACGGTTGCCCATGGAATCGGGTTCTCGTAGTGCATCTGTTAATACTACATCTGCGTTTCATACTTAGATCCAAAAAATAATCCTAGAGGGACCTCTAGAATGTTTCCTCCGAGTAGAGCTGACCTTAGTTATAAGCAGGGATGCGGAGTCGGACTGATTTTGGACCAAAGGAGTCGGAGTTTGAGTCGCCGAAAAACATGTCGACTCCGACTCCGACCACCTCCGATTTGGATGAAATTTCATGGAGGTGAAAACATATCTTTGAAACTAACATACACAAATTTTCAAAGTCCAATATCCAAATCCTAAGCATCGAGGATCATTAAAAAGGGCTTCAAAATGGCGGGTCTGCTTTGTGAAACGAATTGCTACGTTTGGGCTTATGCAAGTGAATAAAAAATATTTGCAGCAAAAACGCAATGTGTTAAAATAGTCTGGCCATTTAACAAGAAAAGGATTAGTTTTGTACGGAGTCAAATGACAAGAACGGCACTTGTCTCTTTGCTCTGGCTTTTGCTCTGGAGAAAATGAACTTTTTGGGAGGTCACAGTGACCTCCGAGAATTGAGGTAAATGTGGTGAAATTACCTGCGAGAATTATTGAGAAAATTGAACTTTTTGAGAGGCCACAATGACCTCCCATGACCTTCAACTGGGATACCCTAGCTTGCTACCCCCCCTAAAGTGAACCCTGGCTACGACCATGAATAAAAATGAAACTTTTAAAAATGGACTTAATATTTCAACCTTTGTTTAGGGTTTTTCCCTCTTCATATTTGGGTTAAAAAAATAAATAATAAAAAAAGCAGGAGAGTCGGGAGTCGGAGTCGGAAGTTTTAAAATCCCGGAGTCGGAGTCGGAGTCGACCATTTTTCCTCCGACTCCGCAGCCCTGGTTATAAGCTGCCCTTTTTCGGTTAACTTGAAATCTGTCGCCACCGTACGATTTGACCCTCTTTAGAAAATTCATCCATACGGGTGTTGTTGTCTTGTGCCAATTAGGCTGCCAATTTGGGCTGCGCTGCTTCACTTTATCAACTGTACTGTCATTCGGTGTGAAGTCCGACTTCCATGGTGCACATACGTCATAAGGACCCGTTTGTAGGGTTGACAGTCGTTCACTGCACAACAACGCATTCACATAAAGGAAGGATAAGGACGGGGGAGAGAAAATTACATCCATGTCCGAGCCGGGGTTCGAACCCGGGACCACTCCATCCGGGTCAGACTTCTCTTAGGACTAGACAAGACGTTCGGCATCCTTACAGTTGGAAACAGTTTTATTTTCATAGCAAGGAGGAACACAAATGATTCTGAAAAATCAGAAGCAATAGGGGCTCGCGCAAACTCGAATCCATCCCTGAAAATGCAGATTATTAGGAAAATTCATTGAAATTTTACGTTTTGAAGAAGGCATAAAGATATGTACTTTTTACTTCTTTATACAGCAAAAAGCAAGCATAATGTCTTGTCGACTTAAGTCACTAGTCGCTCTCAAACATCGACATAAATTTCCATTTTAATTAGTGTAAGCGAATTTATTACTGTTTTTTCTCCATGATGGTCAGAACTTGTTCATGTGTATAAAGATGTTGACACACAACTGCTAAGTACAGCTCAAACACCCTTACAAAAAAGAAAAATAAATACCTTAGAGCAAAAATAGTGAAGTTTTAATCCGACGTTCTTTTAGCACTAATACGAAGGGATACTGCAGACATGTGTTTCGGCGTTACAAGGAACGCCTTTTTCAATGCAAAAAAATTGAGAGCTTGTAGATGCACAGACATACGACAATAGCCTTTTGTCGGTTGTCTTGATAAAGGCGTTCCTTGTAACGCCGAAACACATATCTGCAGTATCAATGCGTATTAGTGCTAAAAGAACGTTGTATTAAAACTTTACCCTTGCAATAATTTTATTTCAATACTATGAAAGAAAAATATTTCTGATATAAGGCCACTTGTGTCATGTCAGCTGTAAATTGCTAGATGCAGATTAATGCAATTTCAAGTAATAAAAGTCAATTAAAGTAGGCTACTACCATTTCCCCTAAGACAATGATACATTTTAAATTTTACAATATTTATGCATTGATGCATCTTCAACGGGAAAAAAAAGCTAAGAGCAATTTGAGGGAACAAGAGTTTACACTTTTGGTCATCTTAGTCATAAGTAAAATAATCCAATAACACGTGAAAATATAGATTAAATGCTGCAAATATCAAATTGTCGGTCGTGTCATTAATAACCACTGTTACATGAATTCTGTTTCACGGTGATCTTTCCCCTCCAAAGAAAAACAAACTTTAACTTCTCCCCTCATCTCAGACGAAACTTCGAAACATTGTTTTTGTTTAATTATTATAAAACGTTTAA
>JAXGGA010022278.1:0-15241 GCA_038373865.1 Uloborus plumipes | reverse complement strand
TAAAATAATTGATATAGCAGAAGAAATGCTCTATTTTAGTTGTAATTCAACTATAATTCCTTCAAAGTATGATATAAAAATCTGGTATGGACCCCACGCTACTTAATTTTTATGTGTAAATTTCTTAGTAGATGCCTTAAGTGCTAAAATAGTGCTTGGAGTGAGCAAGATAACAGTTCAAACATTTATATCTCTAGTTTGCCGCGAAACAATGCAAAAAAAAAAAAAGTTTCACAATGATTAATCTCCTAAATATCGCCGATTTTAACATCATTCAGTGGATTTTTCGCAAAATATCGCCAATAGCGCAAAATTGAGTCCAAATATAAAAAGAAAGCAATTTTTTTCGCCAACTTGGTGATATGTCGCCAAATTGGCGGCAAATGCTTGACGACCAAAAGCTTGGCGATATATTGCCAAGTGGTCGGGCCAATTCATATCACTTTTGTCTGCATTGAAATGAACACTGATTTACTCCATAAAAGGGGTAAAACACCCCCTTGGAACATTCGAATGCAACCCCAAGGGAAGATGTACAAAAATAAGCCAAAAGAGAAAATAAGAACAATTTTGTTGCTCACAGAAACCAACAGAAATCTTACCAAAGTTTAAAAGAAGAAGAAAGTTTTATTTCCTAGCTTTAAAAACAAAACGAACGATGCAATAACGCAATTCATACGATATTTGGTTAATCTGTGCTTTAGGTACCCTTTTCTCGCTAAATGGGCGATAGGCGCGCCAAGCGTGGTAACCCTGGCTATTTTACGTAGTTTCTCTCGAAGCTTTCACTTCCGCGAGACACGCAAAAACGCGCCAAGTAATGTCCCAAAGCATTTTCACCCGGAAAAGACAGGGTTGCCAGAGAATTGAAACAAATAAATACTACGCCTCCTCTAAAAAAAATATTACAAAGTAATACTGTTTCCAAACGTCGCCAAAATCAATGTTGCCAAAATGCGAAATCTATGAAAATGAAAAAAAAAAAAAATCCGCCAAATCTTTTAATTAAGTCATTAGTATATTGGAAACAGGGTTGCCGGAAAAATACTACGCTCCTTATTTGGGCCGAAAAAATATTACCGTAGTATCAAAAATACTACGTCTGGCGACGCTGGAAGAAGAACGAAACAAAAATAGGTATGAACACGTAACCATGGTAACAACATGAAAAGTTGATTTCCGTTGATAAAATAATTCTTTTCATCTTTCTTTTCAAACAAATTTTATTATCGAGCTGAACCATTTTAGAATCGTTTGGCTTGCTTTACTGAAGGTAAGCCTTGAATTCCGGGATTCTAAAAACAATTATTACAGCTCTCCTGATGATCGTAGAAACTTCGAAAAAACTTCATTTTGTGCAGAAAATTTCAAGCTTTCGAATGACATAAGACTTGAAAATGTGTATGAAATATTTCTTCCCTATTTTATCGAATTTACGCTAAGAATTCGAATAGAAAAAGAACGAAATGGAATGTTCGAAAAATCGCTTCGAGGTGCAAAACTACATGCTACAAACTAATTTTGTGCCAAGTGGCGTGAAAATCGACCGAACGGTTTTGGCGCTACGCGCGTAACAGACAGACAGACAGAAAGAAAGAAAGAAGGACAGACAGAACCACCTTCAGCTTTATTATTAGTAGAGAAGAGATTGTCCCTTTTGCACATGTTTAACATAGTTTTTCGTACTCTCAGGCGTTAAAAAAAACGTCCTATTTTTTTAAGTTTTAAAGTGCCATTTTTTATTCCCTATGATAACCGTACTTACCTTAAAATAAATGTAGGAATGTCTTAAAAATTATGCAAATTATTATGTTGTATTATTTATAACTCGCGTAAGTACACGCACTAACTCTGTTGAGTTATTAAGAAGCATTGATTATTTAATAGGCGTACAAGGAAGTAATACGTCAGGTTTTTTCCTCATGGTTCTAGTGGTTCTTTTAATTGATTTTACGTCTTTAATACTATAATGTCAATAAAAGCAGAAAATGGAACTTAAAAAAAGCAAGAATACTCGAATATTTAACGTTGTATGATTTGCTTTTATTTTTAAGCACAAAGGTATTTATATTTTCTCACTATAATGTCATTTATTTCTTTTTTGCTCATATAAACGTTTTTGGAATATCTCAGTTTAAAAACATTTTTTAAGGGTGTATATTTTTTTTTCTTTGCTACTGTTCGTTACTTAAATATTATTAGTGTTTATAATTATTTACTTATGATGCTCTTTGTTAGAACTTCAAGAACAATAGATTTTATTTTATTCAATAATTATAACTCATGTTTGGTAATTGGACGTTGAAAAATCTAGAATATGATTAATAAAAATATATCTAAAATAAAACAAAAACAGCGTGTTGAAAACATAATTCGTCTGTACAAAACACTATTTAAAATACGTATGAGAAAGAATGTTTTTGCTCATGTAACATAGCAATTTTAATGCATTAAAGAAATATCGGAAACTTAAAAGTGCATTGAAAAGCATGAGAAATGTAGAATCATAAATAACTTAAAGCATTGCTTAGAAGAATCTTACAATTCAGATGAGCTTTCAAAAGGAAAAAATAATTTCAAAAAGTAATTTATTATAAAAGGAGAGCTTTCTGCATGTGACATTTATAAATGATAACTTTCCATTATTCTCCTTTTTTTTACCTTCAAAAATGTCAAAGAAGTTTATCGTTATTTTAGATTAATATTTTCTAAGACATAGCGCATAATTTCATGCTTAACTGTACTTTAGATATTTTTTTTGAAATATTACGCTTGCGTACATTATACAGGGTGTCCACTTCTATCGTGGACCAATAGCTAATTTCTAAACCGTTTGAGATAAGCATATAGTTCATTTAGGAAAAAATCTCTAAATTGCGAAAGGAATTTTGGGTCTATTCAATGTTTTTCAAAAAATCAAATTTTGAAAGAGTTACGAAATTTAGATTTTTATACAGCCCCCCAGTCCTATCCATCATATTTAGTAAAACATTTTTGACACTGTAACGGTTAAAACTAAAAAAAATTACTGTTCTACGACAAAAATTGACCGAGTTATGACGTTTTGAAAAATCAAGATTTGAAGGATTTCGCATACGGTCCCTCACGATGGCGTCATGAAATAATGCAAAATCTTGATTTTTCAAAACGTCATAAATCGGTCAATTTTTGTGGTAGAACAGTAATTTTTTTTAGTTTTAAACGTTACAGTGTCAAGAATGTTTTACTAAATATGATTGATAGGACTGGGGGGCTGTATAAAAATCTAAATTTCGTAACTCTTTCAAAGTTAGATTTTTTGAAAAACATTGAATAGATCCAAAATTCCTTTCGTAATTTAGAGATTTTTTCCTAAATGAACTATATGCTTATCTCTAACGGTTCAGAAATTAGCTATTGGTCCACGATAGGAGTGGACACCCTGTATATAAAAGCATTACTTATCTTCAGATGGTAAAATATTTCAATATAATGTTTACTACTGCATTCAAAACGTTAATAAAAACGTTTAACGGAATATTATGCCCTAAAAAAGGTTTATATCAATAATGTAAGGCGTCGGTTCTTAAACTGTGGCCCGTTGCTTCTGGGGACGCTAAGTTATTATTGGGGGTTTCGCAAAGCGTTCTGACAATACATTTACATCCCCCAACTTGTGATTTTATTCAAGTAAGACGTTAAAGAGAGATGCACAACAACTACTCACTAATTTGAAGGTAAAGTTAAGAAAAAAAAAAACAAAAAAAAACAAACAAACTTAGTCAATAAATGTAAGTAAATTGGTCTTGTTTTATTAAACAATGCTTTTTTTTGAAGTAGAGGTTGCTTTTAGCTTATAGCTGTAAGCCAGTGGTTCTCAAAGTAGTCCGCAGGGGACCCCCAAAGGTCCCTCGTAGTTAGTAGGGGGTCCATATAAAGGAAAGAAAAATTGGGGGTTCACAAGATGAAAATAGGGGTCCTGCTGTTGATGCCCCAAATTCACCCCCTCCTACTTAAAACACTCTATTTTTTCCCTTGTACACCTATGCTATGTAAGAATATTAGCTTACTTCAGTTTTGTGATAATATTATGAAAGTATGAAAAAAAGTTACGTTTTTCTCTTTATCTGTTTTCTTAATATTTTAATTTTTTTATTATGGATCAAAACTGTTGATCTGAATCTTTTAGAAAGTTGTCAGGTATTTAAGAAGTTTTTGATTGCTTAAAAGATCAGTGCTATAATTGCCCTCATATTGTTGGATAAAGTTCTGATTAATCTCGTTACATTTTCATATATGATGCTTTCATCTGGTTGTTTTAGAACACCAGTAAAAGAACTTAACCTTTTTATTCCCGATTTTTGAACGCCTGAGTTCTGTTGTTACAGCTCTTGATTAATTTTGGAGCGACTCCTAGGAAGGAGGTCCACAGAAGACTGGAAAACTAGACAAGGGGTCCACCAAAAAGTTTGGGAACCCTTGCTGTAAACGCATCAACTTCGATTACTTCTTGTACTTTAAAGAAGGGTCCTCTTTTGTAATAGTCTAGCAGTATTTCCCGAGCCTTAACTAAGCTGAATGACCCTTATATTAGGGTTCCACCTCAGAGATATCTTGGTGATATCTTTCCCCATGCTCATCGTTCACAGCTCCGCACTTCATAGGCACAATATCCCAGAGAAAGTAGATGAAATTAAGTTGCAGAAACATTTTTGCATCAATAGTCACAGAATTTCTGTGGAGCTGTTTGACCAACAGCTTTCCGTTCTCGTCTTATCTGTTGCTCAGAAACAACGTTAACACATCTTTAAAATGTTTCAAGGTGTTTTTCTCCACCCTTTCAAAGTTTTAGCCTAAAGCAGATTTTTAATAAATGCATGCATTGGAAAGGTCGCTAAAAATTGTCTCCTTAAGTTTCACTACATGTTGGGAATTCCTATTTAAGGAAGTGGAGCACCATCTTCATTCATAGCTTTCACAAAGTTCTTCCTTATTCACAGCAGAATGAGCATAGGTGGAATAAAACATGGGTGGGTCTATTAGAGGCTCATTTGGGCATTTTTCTCCCTGGAATTTGAATTTATTAAGGTCTATTGCGCGGGTTTTTGTTCGTAAGATTTTCTATCTCAACCAAGATTAGAGCCGACAAGATTACATGTCTGCCTTATTTCTGAGCTGTATTCATTTTGATGCTGGGAAAAGTAGTCAAAATATTGCAGTTTGTATTGTTTTCATTGTTGCGCATTGCGGAAACATTTTTCTATAAATAGTTTGAGGACTTGTTGAAAGTTTTGCGTTTAACCTTTTTTGGATTGAAATTCGGCTTGAAACTGAATGTAAATGAAGCATCATCAATGTACTCAACTCTATAAATGAAAAAAAAAAACCTCATGAATAATAATAAAAAAAAGCTTTGAAAACCTGTAGTATTTGAAAAATCTAAAAGGCCAAAACTTAAAAATCCATGATTGCTTGGGTCAAATTTGGCTTTCATTTATTATTATATTTAATAGCAATTAATTTCGTAATTACTATTATTCCTTCTTAGCTTAGTGGATTGGTCATTGTTGTCCTTAACCCTGAGCTACGATAACTGATTACCCCATCGAGAGATAGCGGCACCGGCTCTCCAGCCTATCTCTGGTAATCTGCTTCATAACCGACCACTAACAGCAAAATTACACTTTATAAATGATCTAATCATTGAATTTTTCTGCCTAATATTTTGTAAATATTTGCTATGACATACCTTTCATGATGTTTAAGAGAGAGAAATGAAGTCTCGGCAAAGAGATAAAATGCTAAAGTCATTTAACGCAAGTTGAGGTAAAACTTAGATGAAGGTAGAATACAGTTCATGAATAAAAGTATTTCTGGAATTTGTTTTGCTGTAATGGTTTGGACTTATGTTTCTTTAAAAAAAGGTATACTTACGATAATAGATGCTTTAAAGAAGTAGGGTAAAATTAATTAATTAATAATGTCTTCCAATGTCAGGAATGCTTCGAAGTAAAAATTCAATAAATTTCACTGTAATGACTAATGGTTTAATTATATCTAAATTGATCCCGCTTGATATCTAATTACGTTGCAAGATATAAATATCAGAAACAATTTTCCTAATTATCTTTTCCTCAAAATATTTTGTTTTCTAACAGAAACAGCATAGTTTATCATAAGGTAAAAAGAATAAATTCGGGGAACATTTATCAATTTCGAACTTTTCCTTCTCAGTCAGAAAAATGAACTTGTACGACGCCATTTTTCTTTCAGTCATTTCCTGTTGCTTGTCAATTCGATTTCTGTTTCTCGTCCAACACTGCTCTCTTTCCAACAGTTTTCATGCCATTTTATTGATTTTATTGGATCTTCGTAGTTTATGACAGCAGGAAAAATAGGATTAGCCAGACCACAGCTGGTTGCATTAGAAAAATCGGCCTGATGTTGATTTATCTTTATATTTTCGGGGCTTGGTAGCCGAATTCCCGCTGACATCGACTTCTTTTTCCGGTGGTTTAGTTTTGAGAAGATACATTTTCCGAGACAGCTGTCGAATTAAATGCATTGCGTGGTTGGTTTATGAATAAATGAGGTTTGTTAATCTTTTTCATTTACGATTAACTGCTGAAAAGGTTAAAGTACACGGTCTTGTATAAGTATGAGTATAGTTAGAAAACGCAGAGTTAACCCTTTATGCCCCGACGGGTTTAAGAAGTCCCGCTTATATTAATTAAGTATTATGAATCCTATATGGCTGCAGTCATGCTGAAGGTTTTAAGTACCCCTCTTTGTATTTCTCTAAGAGGTCGATAGATGGTACCTGCAATCGGAAACGGTTTTCTTAGGGGTCCTAAGGCGTAGGGGGCCTTAGATCGTACTGATTTTCAAACTTTTGCTAAATTAATTTGGGACATAAAGAGTTAAACAGTGAAGAGATGGTTGGTCGACTACAACGGAAATGGACCCCTTCATTTGAGAATAAGTTGGATTTGCGAGAACGCGAGACTTCACTGCTTAAGCGTGTATAATCAAACACAATATGTTTTTGATTTCATGCAGTAGTTTTTGCTCTAGATCTGCCAAAAAAGTTGGTCATGTACATGCAGACACAGACAGACAGATATGTTTCAGAAATGGTCAAAATGGACTCGGCACACCTCAAAACGTGCAAATCTTGCGAAATTCGAAAATTTTCACGAATTCAATACCTTTTTTCAGGTATTATATATAGAAAAAAGTAAAAATCCAGCCCAAAACATTTTTTTTTTCGATAGGGCGGTGTTATAGGCGTTATCCTTTTTTGACCAAGTGCGAACTCCAAATATTTCTTCCTGCTTTTTATGTGCCACTATTCAGGCTCGGCACGGTATAGATACTTTTGACGCCAAGTTTTAAACTAGATGAGGGGGGGGGGGGACCTAGTGTATCGCAATGCCAAATTTCCCTAAAATTTTAATTTTGCCCAAAATGTTGAAAGCTAAGAACTCAGAGATTTTAAGCATATCGTACCATTATTCGATAAGGGAGTTGACGATTTTTCGCATTGGAATAATCAACCGACTGGCCCTTTTAACGATAAATTCAGAACCTGGAACCACATGGGAATGATGCCAACACCTACCACCACACCCCTCAGAAGACAGGTTCAAAAATGCTCTTTTTTTGTAGTATTTCCAAAAATAAAAATCAAATTTGCCACTATTGTCACAAATAAGCGAAATGTGATCCACAAGACCAAGATAAATTATAGCTATTGAATTAGTATGCTAGACACCGATGCAATAAATTTTCAAGAAAATCCAGAAAATCTCTCCATTGTTGAAAAATCTGTGTAAAGCTCAAAATTTACGTTACATCTTTATATTTTTAAAATACGGTCTTTTACATCCATGCAGGTTATAAACATACATAGCATTAAGATTGTCAACAGAGATCATAGCGCAATACATCATTCTTCAAACAAAAAGCAAGGCAGGTGTGTTTAAAAAAATCTCCTGAAACTCAGTTCTTCAACTCTATCCTTTCCGTCTAACTGAGCCTTTTTGATGCATGAAGCGAATCTAAAAATGGCATAAAAAATATGTTTACATATTTTATCGCTTAGAGAGACGCTAGGTAACTGCATAAAAATTCGGTGATGATAAAGTTTACAAGCGAATATTTTCCAGCGTTCAACAAAAATAATTTGAAACCCTGCTGAGGGAAAAATGAAAGTTAAATTCGAGGGAGTAAGGGATAATGAAGTCTTTAATAAAATGATTACGAAAGCTTCATATTGCTTCCCTTTTTAATTATAAAGAGTAATTTTCAAGAAAGCTAACTGACGAAATGGTTCTAAGAATACACGTGTATGCAGTTTTAAATTCTAATTTGTGTCCTAAAATGTTAACATTAAAGTTAAAACTCGGGAAATTTTCTTTTAAAGACATTTCTAGCTTATTATAAATACGTAATGGTTGTTAGAATTTTGGGAGTATAAAATATATTTAAGTTTAAGATTTCTTGTGTTAACGTAAAAATAATTGTTTCGCATGTAAGTAGTAGAATATAAAATACGCACTAAAAAATCGGAGGAAAATTTAAAATCATTATATAACCACACATATTCCAGGGTCCCCCATACCTACCAGTACATGTGATTTAACCGGTTTTATGAACCTTGAAGAGCGCTGTGTTTTTTTATCCATATCAGGAACCGAACAATCCCTGCTCCTAGAGATATTGATTTGAAATAGGAACTTAGAGGACTTTATAACCAAGAAAATAATAAACGTGTTCTAGTACCCATTAGTGAACAAGGTAAATCTTCGACTAGCTGGAATTAATCCCTGGACCCTCCTGTTAAGAATCCGGTGTATCACCGACCAAGCTATCTCTGCCAACGTTATATAATTTTACTACATTGGCCATTAAAATTTCGACACCAAGCAAGCGACGTGCTACATCCTGTATACGTCGTTGTACACATATGTAAGTATTATAATAATTTTTTTCTAGTGATGCCATTTTAATTTAAATGCAGTCCAAAACGCCAATTTTGCACATTTGAAAAATGTGTATGATGTTAATATTTTTTTTCATTACAAAATATTAACATCACACACATTTTATACTACATATTTTCTTTATAGTGTCAATTTTCATTAAAGGTTAAATTTTTTTCTTGCTGTTGCATTTTGGCTGAAATAATGCAGGTTAAAATCGCTTGAAAATGAATTAAAAACCATACTTTGAGACCGCTTCTCTCAAGAAAACAACATCCCTAACTAAACTAACTATGGAGTCATAAATCACCAGACATGATACAAAAAAATCATTAACACAAACGTAACTGTGTTGTAGTGTTCTGTAAAAAACTGTAGTGTACTGAAATACAGCTATTCGTCATTTTGCTAAAAATGCGCTGCATAGCCTCAAACTTTGGGAATTTTTTTCGAGCGAAGAAAATCTTTTGGAGTTCTCAAAACTTTAGAATGCTCTCTTCTTATGACTTACTTTCACATATGAGGAAAAATGAGGAAAATCAAAAAATGTCACTGCCACATCTTGCCTAAATTTCAAAAAAAAAAAAAAAAAAAAACTTTCGTTTTAGTATCTAATTCCCGGTGGCAAAGGATAAACGAATCTTGTTAAATTATTTTAGTATTGTTATTTTTAGAAAAAGTTGCACAAAAGTGTGGTTCCTGTTTTGATAAGCGTATACGTCATGGTACGGTTCAACGCGGAAATTTAGGGTAAAAATTTAACTTCAATTTACGAGTTGAACCGCACAATTCTCTAAGGTCGCTCGCTGGTATGTTATTTTTACTTTAGCTACCATTTCTTGGCCTTTTTAGCTTCAATGAGAGGATTTCTGTCTCCAGTTTAATTAGTGTCTAAGCCAGACCGTTGATTCCCAATGAAGATGGCACTGCAGCGTCTGGATGCCATGGACGAGCTGGTGGTGTATTTCATATAAATATTTAAGTTCAAGAGTTATCAAATTAGTTTATCTTTTTGATTAAGATTTTAAATGTTTGATGTTTTTAATAAAAGCATTAATCGTTTGAATTTTTACAGTATTTGACAATGATGATATCAAAGTTATTTTTAATAGAAATACGAAATATAAAATCCGTCTCGTTCTTAAGCTATGACTGAATTAAATTTAGTTAAATATTTTAGCAATACATATTTGCGAAAAGTTTCCAAATAAAACTTCAAACAAAAGTTGGAGGAACTAGTAAAAAGGAGTATTTAAATTGTTTTCGAAAAAGTATGACAACGAGCTAAAGGAAATAAGATTACTTAAAACTTCTTTTATTCATATTTCTTCCTAATTTCAGGGAAATAATTACTTAAACCTTAAAAGGGAAACGAATATGCTAAATTAATATTTTAAATTACCAATTTCCTTTATTCCTGAAAAATTCCGATTTCGATTTTACTAGTAATTAACTTTTAGAAACAAGTTTGTTAGAAAATTCAACGCCGCCTTAAAATAAATATCAGTAACGATTCTTTACATAGGAGACTTTCCATTTAAAGTAGGAAACAAAAGAATTCGCTTTGATCTTAGTTAAAGTCTTTCAACTCCCGCTACCAAGCATTACCAAAAAGTCTACCTGTGTTAGTATCCGCTTTAATTTCCAGAAATCCGCTGTTTTTTTTTCGTGTATACTCTTTAAGAGTTTTGTTGAAATGAAAAAGATTACCTAGAACTTAGAGAAACAAAGCGATAAAATTACGTTCTTTGTTTTATAGTCTTTTTAAGGTAGACTCGTTTTTAGTTTTGCTATAATTTGAAAACATCTTCTAAGTATGACCGTACTAATCTTAGTTCTCGCGTAATGCGAGCATTTGAAAATTTTTCTTATAGATCACACCTAAGGAAAATCCGTGCATTTCTTTTTGCAGTCGCATTAAAAATATGATGGTTAACACAAAATAAGGTGAACTATGCTATTTTTAAAGCATGAGTTATATGCTTACTGGGACGAAAAAAGTTACTCAAATAATTAATGTCTTTTAGCAATTCGTTCTCGAAAACATTCGCGTAGCTTGTCACCCAAATGTTTAGGGTAACTCGCTGTAGGTGTGAAAGAGTTATGCCGTGCCCTTGCCATAAGAACAGAATGAAACAATAAATAATTAAAAAAGAAACTGCCGGGAAAACTCCGTCGTAATAAATGAGAAAAATGCATTTGAATGCTGGATGGACAGAATTTTGGGAATGTTTGGTTCTAAATTGGTTTGCAAAAAAAAGAAAATAAAAAAAAAAGAAAAGGAAAGACAGAAAAAATAAAATAAAAACTGAAAAATACGAAATCTAATATTTTATACGGATTCCGGTCCTGTAGTTAATTCCTAGGAAAACAATCTATATAGCAAAAAATAATTTTAACACAACAAAATTAAAAGATTTGCGATTAAACCTAGAACAGATGTTTAAGTTCCAAGTTTACGGGCTCGTGAAAAACAGATCGCCCTTTCAGTAGAATGGTCAGTTGTCCTTCTCTAGAACCAACATGCCCCCCTCCCAAAATCATATTGTTGACGGCCTCTTCTAAAGTGGTGTATGTTACAAAACGTTACGTTTCATATCTCGGTGAATATTTATAACTCGGTAAATACTAATGTAAAACTTTTTTTTTGTGCTCGAATTTTTTTTAACGTTCCAGAAAACCCGCGACATACCGGTACACGACAGCGCACGCTGGGTCAACCTGACCCATATTACATTTTTAGAGCATTTAAACAATATTTAATGAATAACTTAGTCGTAAATCATAATTTTGATAAATATTAAGAGCAAGAATCTGAGAGAGTGTCACGCCTGTGATTCATGTTGAAATATTTTTTTTTTGTCAATGTCATACGCTATTCGTTGTCTTAACAGAACAGTTGAGTCCTTTGAGGCGAAATGCTTAAAATTTTTTTACAAAAAATGTTTAGGCAAAAATACATTTTTGTAAAAAAAAAAAAAACATTTCGCCTCAAAGCACTCAACTGTTTTGTTAAGACAAAGAATAGAGTATGACATTGGCAAAAAAAATATTTCAATATGTTGTTGGCAGAGGATGTTATGACCGCTTAAATATCGGTAAAATATGACATTTTTCATGTTTCGGCCTTACGCAACTAAAAGCACATTGAACTTTACGCGGTTGTTTATACTTCATTTTAAAGTGCTTACACTGGCCTTTCAAACGACACTACTTTTGCCGTGGCAACTGAAAGGTACAAACTGTATTTGGATCCCAAAAATGCTGAAAAACGTCAAAAATGCCTTGTTTTTCGGGCCTTCACTGACCTTACGGCAACAACTTAGGAGGAGGTTATCAATTCAAAGCGTATACTTTTTTTTTGTTTGTTCGCAAATAACATCTGATCTACTGAACCGATTTGGACGATTTTTTTATCGATAGGAGATGGTGTAACTTAGGTACCATGTACTCATATGACGATATTTGTTCACTAGAAAAAAGTTATTATGGAAAACAGTAAATTTCATGTCATTTCCCCATTAAATGATTAAATTTTCAATTCATTGTTGCAAATATTTGTTGCCTCGCAACAGCAATATTAATAGTAATCATGATAAAAAATTTGAACCAAGGCTTCTCTGGAGTAAGTATGAAATAGTAATAAGTAGCCGAATTTAAAGCGATTTGTCCTAAATGATTAAATATGAAATCCTTTGTTACAAAACGTGGTCGATGTGAAACTGTAATAATAATGATAATGAGAATTTTAAATGAAGGCTCAACTAAATCAAACATGAAACTCATTAGCGGGAACGTCCGTAGTATGTGTTAAAATCTTATGAGCAACGAGAAACTAGAATTGCTTTGAAATATAAATTAGTTGAAAAGGCGTTGATATTTAAATGGCTTTGATTAAGCTAGTACACAAATAAATACCAGAGAATAACAAAGATTATTTTTTAGTGTCAATCGTTTAAAATTTTAGACGCGTTGATAGTTTTTTCCTTTTTTTTCACAGTTTTTATTATGGAGCATTTATTTAAGAAAATTAGGTGAAGTTTCGTTATGGGTGAAACATTACCTTATTTCATAAGTACACTTAGGCAGGGATTCAAGTGAAACAGGCAATCGCAAATTACAATCGCGACTGGAAATGAATTACATTAGAACGTTTCTTGATAAAAACATCGTGACGTCAGCGTGACGTTTGCCTATGAAAAACGAGCTAGATAAAACGTCACAGCCTACTTGGCGAATAAGAGGATATCGCTGAGTGCTTGTGAGCTCTTATTGGCTCCACCCGTAGTGACGTCATGCCAATTTAAGTTGATGATAATGTAATTCACTTCCAGTAGCGATTGCGATTCGAAGCGATCGCAGTGCTGTTTCACTTGAATCCCTGCCTTACACTTAAAAGAATAAAATAAAATAATTTTGGCAAAAAATAGAACCGACTTTAGTTGGAAATTGCTCTAAAAAGTAAAAAATAATTTTTTTCTTTAAACACCATCGAAACTACTTTTAAACATAAATTGTGAAGTCGGCGCAAAAACGATAGGTAAAATGATATTTAACCATATTTTCCAACATTTTTCAGAGAAACCATTGAAAATTAAAAGCAGAATATTTGTACCATTACACGAATGTGTGGTAATGAATGAAATGTATGCGAATGCTCTTAAAGAACCTGGATCCATTAAAATTTATATAGTTGAATTGTAGTTGCGTATGATTCTATACATTGTTTTTGCGCCGACTTCAAAACTAATGTTTAAAAGTAGTTTCGATGGTGTTCAAAGAAAAAAATTATTTTTTACTTTTTAGAGCAATTTCCAACTGAAGTCGGTTCTATTTTTTCCAAAATTATTTTATATTATATTTACTTTATATTATTATCTAAACTTAGTACCTCACTTTGAGTATTTCTTCCCTTTTAAGCATGCATCTAGTATGAGCGGTTGCTACAATAAAGGCCATGCAAGTCTAAACTGAACTCCCGGTATAGTGGATGTATTTTACATACCCTTTCATATACATATCTGTCACTATAGTCGTAGAAAATTGAATTTTTAAAATTAGATAAAGTATTATGTTCACTAATGAGATTTATAGGACATCATTATTCAGTGGCAAAGTCATATTCAAAACTTTCCCCCTTAGCTATCTGAAGAAAACATTTAAAAAAGTGTTTTCACTCCATGCATGCGTAATAAATGTTGCACATGTCACTAAGCTTGCTTCATACTATCCATCATCCTATTTTTTTTACTCTGTATCGAGCCAATATTTTAAAAGTAAACGTATTCACAGTAAACATGCATGGGTTTTCAAGATGAAAAACTTCTTTAAAAAACTATTTTGTAGAGTTAATATTTTTTTTGTGCTCGCAAAAAGCGGATATTGACGTGGGAGCGAGAAATAAAAAAATGAGAAACTTAAAGTTAAAATTGAACTTCTAGTAAAATCAATTTCCTAAGCTGATAGATTGGTTTAGAATTTACTGTATGAAACAAAGGATTTCAGAGAAAAATAACTACTCAAGAAAAGCTCAAACATTATTTTTATGATTAATTGCTATGAAGCCACCTATTAATTTATGAAATAGTTTAATTTTGGTGGAGAAACGGCAAAAAAAAAAAAAAAAAAAAAGAAAGATATTTCTGTCTAAAGTTAAGTCAACACATTTTTATCCTTTTACCTCGCTTAATACGGTGATGCATCTGTACAGAAGTTTTCAAAGAAAGCTAAAGTTTTATAGCAATATTAAGAGACAGTTATTATATAGCGATTTTAGTTACCTAATATGGCTACAAAAATATGGAATTACACAATTAAATACAGAGCCGTTGGTATTTCTCTTCCGTGCTTCACTTTGTCAACTAAATTAACATTAAAAAAATAAAAGCCAGAGCTTTATAATTTCGAATGATTTTCTTATTCACCAAGTTATCTGTTTTAGTACAACCATTTTGAGCGCCGGAAATATCCTTCCGTTTCATTCTTTTGCTGTTTCTTAGGACTAAAGTTTTGAAACTTGCTAACTGATATTTTGAGTGACTGTATTTTAAAATCTGCCCTTTGAAAATAGGATTTGGTTTTACTAAATTTCATTAACTTTAAATAAAGCTTAAGCCTTTTTTTTGTTCAAAATGTCGTCTTCTCAGAGCAACCGTCAGACATCTAATCCCAGAAACAATACTACTGTGCTAACCCTAAAAGTAGTATGTGCACTCGAGCTCTAACTGAGATATTGTTGTTTGAAGTTTTGCGCCTGCATGCATTTGATTCAGATGCCA